>JBBPTS010000001.1:119457-246817 GCA_038094235.1 Fistulinella staudtii | reverse complement strand
TTGTTGTCATTCTCAACTCCTTCTGCGTGATCGCTTCTTCTTGAGAGCGCATCCGCTACAGCCATTACTGTGCCTGGTTTGTGGACCCAGACGTAATTGAATCGAGATAAGTATTGGCTCCATCGAGCCTGTCTTCTGTTGAGATCCTGCTTCTGCATGAACCACTGGAGGTTTGCGTGGTCATTCCAGATCTCGAATTGGAAGCGTGCCCCTTCTAGATAGTGGCGCCACTTCTCAAGTGCCCAGATAACGCTTAGCATTTCTTTGTCGAACACCAGATAGTTCCTTTCGGTGTCGTTTAGGGCGTGAGAGAAGAAGGCGACTGGGTGCCAACAATCTTCCTTTTTCGTTTCCAGGATTGCCCCTGTGGCAAAATCCGATGCGTCCGTCTGTAGTCTATACTCCGTTTCGTCATCTGGGAATGCTAATATGGGGGCTGTGGAAAACGCCTTTTTAAGCCTTTCAAAGGCTGTTTGCTCTTCTAACTGCCACTGGAAGGGCAGGTCTTTCTTTGTAAGGCGGGTAAGGGGTTTTGCGATGGATGCGTAGTATCATAGAGGTTCCTGGGTTTTGGCCATGCGTGTATGGTGTCCACCTTTTCGTTATCCATCTTGATCCCATCCTTTCCCACTATCATTCCGAGGAATTCTACTTCTTCCACGGAAAATGTAACGATCGCTATTGTTAGCACTTACGCGCAATGGCGCACTTTGGAGAAGATTAGATTTCGACAATCTTATCTTATCACAGCAATCTCCGACATCTTATCGCACGATTGCAAGTCCTGATCTTATCAGTGACACTTAGAAGAATCCTAGAAGGATAGAAGGGAGATCGCATTATCTCTGTTACGAACTCAATAAAGTCTTGATGACTTAGACGTTTGTTACCTTCAAACTGACATAAGCCAGGTCACGTGATTAACCCCGTGACACATCACATGACGATAAAGATCACATGATCTAGAAGACACCGAATCCTTCGCGACAAGTGTCGCACCCTTGGGCACCATTAGCCCATTCCCATTTTCCTTATACGGGGCACTGCCCTTTTAATCTCCGCCCTGTGCAACTGGCACCGGCATCAGACGCAACCTGATACACGAGTATTTAATCACCGTCTAACTTCTCTTCCATTACAGAAGGCACTGCCTTTATTGGCTCCGAAGGACCCTTGATACACGACGAATCCTCATGTCTATGTATTGCCCAATGGCACATTATGCGCATATGGTACGATTCCTAGAAGTACGTTTATGGTAGCTATGACACACATGTACAAATACAACCCTATGAATATATATACGGGGCACCAACTGGGACAATGGTCCTCAGTTTGGTTGTCTTGGAGTTTTCCCTTAATCAGGACAGACTTGCAAGGCCGCTACTCAGTTTCTCCTCTTCACCGGTAGACTTTCACAGTCACCACCACTTGCCCTTTGCTCTGGTCCTTAAGTGGATAGGGGTTGATAAGGTTTCGTCCGTTGCCCTTTGCTCTGGTCCTTAAGTGGATAGGAGTTCATAAGGTCTCTGTTCTGTTTTCGTTTCAATCTCCACCGTCAGAAACGAGATCAGAGATCTCTAGAAAGAAGATCCCATCGTGGCTGGATCTTAGATAAAGAAGATCGGATCATAGATTGATCCTAGGACTTAGAAGCGGCACATAAGGTTGCCATGAGGTTAGATAGAAGGCAGAGCCTTCTCTTCCATTTGATGGACATGAGGGTAACACATGTTCCCTTATCAGAAGGACACTGACATGGCCTCAGGATAACCACAATGGTATGATACGATATTTACCATATGAGGCCTTACACTGCCTCATCAGAAGATGTATATAAGTAGCAGGGGCTAGCAGTAGATGCCCCTCAGTCTTGTTAACTTCTTGGATCTCACACCTAACCAGTGTGCTCTACCGGCAGGACCCCTGGCAGTAGCTAAGTGGAGTTGCTTACTCAACCACTTCTCTCTTCATTGGTAGACAAGTCCCGTCACTACCACTTGCCCTTTGCCCTCACAGAAGATAGGGTTGACAACGTTCTGAAGTACGAAGAGACCTCTGAAGGCGATCCTTATCGCACCCTCTGAAGATACAGATAAGATCCCTATCTTATCTCCTCCTTTGATAGTTGAGGACGACGTTGGTTACAGAAAACGTGCATTTTTCTGGTTTAGCGAAGAGGTCATTTTCTTCTAACCTCTTCAGGACTTCTTTCACGATTTGGTCATGTTCCTCCTGGGACTCCATTTTCGTGAATATTAGGAGGTCGTCGATGTATACGACCACCACGTCTTCTGGATCCATGAAGATCTCGTTCATCATAGCTTGGAAGGTGGAGGGTGAGTTGCACAACCCGAAGTACATAACTAAGGGTTCGAAGGCTCCTCTGAAACAAACGAATGCGGCCTTCCACTCATCTCCTTCTTTGATGCGAACATTGTTGTAACCCCATCTGAGGTCTATTTTTGTGAACTTCTTTGCTCCTTTGAGCTTATCTACCAGCTGAGAAATGAGGGGCAGTGGGTAGTTGTTTCGCACTGTGTGCTCGTTTAGGTACCAGTAGTCTTGTACCATCCTTTTTCTTCCATCCTTCTTTGGGACGAAGAAGACCGGTGAGGTTTGGGGGGATTTAGATGGATGAATGTATCCTTTTCGGAGTTGTTCGTCGATAAAGGCCGATACTTCTTCTTGTTCTTTTGGTCCCAAAGGGATCAGTTTTCCCTTCTTCAGGGTGAAGGTGTCTTTGAGATCAATAGCATGATCCCACGGTTTCTTTATCAGCATTCTTTCGGAATCTTTTTCCTCAAACACCTTTAACCATTTGTGGAAGCGGGCCGGTACCAGTTGTCCGGGTGACTTCTTTTCTTCTTTTGGTTTTTCTATTGCTGCCTTTGTATGATATGCCATCCATGCGGTGTCTTGTTCTTCTTTATTGCACGTTACCAGGAATTCGCTTCTATCCTGGAGCATGTGACAAGAGCGGGGGCAGCAAGTGAATTTTAGTTTTCCGGATCTCCAATCAATCTCCGGGTTATGCTTTTTCAGCCAATTATACCCTATAACCAGAGGGAACGTGGTGATGTCCATGACTTCTGCCTCTATCCTTTCTCGATGCCCTTGGTATTTGATTTAGATTAGGGCTGTGTGGGTTATCTTCCCAGTGGAGTTATAGGTGCCATCCATGTTGATAACAGATATAGGGTGTCGGAGTCTTCGTAAAGGAATCTGGTGCTTCTCAGCCCAGTTCTTATCGATAAAGGTGACATTAGCCCCGCTATCTAATAATGCTTCTACCGTGTTCCAGTCATGGTTCTTCTGGTTGGGTGAGATCTGGATTTTTAAAGATATCTCGTTTTTTATTGTGGCCGACCAAGTGAAAAGTTCTTCTGGAAAAGGGGTTGTATCTTCCTTGTTTCTACAAGAGGAATCAAGCGTGCATTTCTGGTCTGCACCACGCTCATCAAGAGATGCCTCTGACTGTGTATCGACTATGTCCGTAAAGTCCAAGGAAGAATACTTATTGTTGGCAAACTGTTTTTCCGGTTTCAGTTCGCCTTCCCTTTCCCCTTCTGTTGGAAGGCCCTTCGTACAAAGTACTCCTGCATCTGATCAAACGTCTTCCCCTTAATTTCATTCCAGGGGTCTGATACGTGCGGGTTTTCGTCGGCTACTTCCCACGAGGTGGCTCCTTCTTCTTTCGGAGCGCTTCTGTTCCTTTCAGGGGCTTGTGACATCTTTGCACCCCTGGCGTTCCTGTTGCCTTTCTGGCACTCTTTCTTATGTTTCCCCCCTAGCCATTTGCATTTGGGACAGGAAATTTTTGGTTTTGGGCAGTCTTTCAACAGATGCCCTGCCTGTCCGCAATTGAAGCATGCCCCTTTGGTCGTGATGGGGGATGAGGTAGCGGCAGCGTTTCGTTGTTGGTAGGGGTGGGGAAACGTTTTTCCCATGTTCTGTCCAGTGTACATTTTGTATGCTTTGAACGCCTTCCCGATCTTTCTTATCTGGGTAAGGGTGGTGGAAATATATAGGGAGCGCGTATCGGTTCTGAAGAGTTCTTGGCGGATGTCGTCGTTTACCGCCTGCTCAAGGAGGACTACTCCGTGTTCATCCGACAGGTTGGTGCGGTTATTGGCGGCCTGCCACTTTGTCAGGAACGTGTCGATATCGTCCTTTCCTTGTCGGAGTTTTGTGATATTCACCATGGCCCAGTCACGGTGAAGCATTGGCTTCATCAAGCCTTCGAACTCTGTTTTGAAGTCTTCCCATCTTTTGAAAGACATCCGTCCTTGGAGGAGTTTTTCTAACTCCGATTACACCCATGGTCCACCCTTTTGACCCTTCAGGCGGGAGAGCACTGCTCTCATTCCTTCTATGAGTTTTATATCATATTCTTGTTCTCCTGTAATCGGATCTAGCTTATCCATGCTGTCATTGTACTTGGCTTTTACAAGGAAAAAGGGGTTTGAGCGGAGCCAAGATCTCATCTTGATCCACCACTCGTCGAACTTTGCTTTTGACCCGTCATATTCTCCTGGGTCTTTAAAAGCCTCTATTCTGCTTCCTGATGAGGTAGATCCTCCCCATCCTTGGGTAGACGCTAGAGCAAGGGCTTGGTTCCTCTGCTCTGTTAGCAACTGTATTTCCTGTGCCTGCCTGGACACTTGGGCATACATTGCTTGCATTTGGTTTCTAAGCTCCTTGAGCTGTTCTTCATATGACATGGTAGCAGAAAGAAGAAATTTATTCAGGGGGAGGGGGTTGCTATCGCTGCACTGATACGCGAGGGACTTCTTTCAGTCTCCTACTGACCCAAGGCCTTACTTCTTGGCCTTTTTTAACAAATGTAAGGGGCGGAGGGGGGAGTGAGGGTCTGCTCTCACTTTGTTCGTGTATGGGTAGTTCCTTTTTACCCGCTTCTTTCTCGGGCCTTCCTCTGTCTGTACTCCGATCTCCGATACGTCTCTTTTCTCTCCTAAGGGTCCTATCAATCTCCCTTCTTTCAACCCATTCAGAAAGGCAATGCGATCCCCACTGTACGTATCGAGTCTCTCTGCAGTACCACGAAGATCCAATCTGTTCTCTTCTGCCTTCTCTACCAGATACTCGATCTTGAGCAGGAGGTAGGGTCCTTGGAGCTCCTCGTAGAAGCTGGGGGCGAGTCGGTTGGAGCGTTGCCTGCGGTCAGCTTGCTCAATGAGGTCGGTTATGCTTTGAATAAAGAGGCCTGCCTCTTTGTTGAACTTCTGGTGGGAGGCTACTACCTCCGGGTCGAGTGGTGCCGGTTTGTCGGCGAAGAGGTCTGTGGGAGGGGTAGAGGAGATGGAGAAGTGCGAAGATGGCACTGGTCCTGTTAGCGTATGCGAGGTACAGAACTTCTGGTGGACGTTACTTCTTTAATCGTCCTATTGTTGCAGCGTCTTGGGGGGGGGGCCTTCAGCGAGGATGTTCTTATCGACGGTGAAGTGGGTGAAACGAAAAAGCCAATCGATGACTTCTAAGTAGAGGAGAGGGTCGAGTAGAGGGCTCAGAGTGGACTTTTAGGTCGGACTGCCAAGTTACTCTAACTGAGGAGCCATCCTCAGCAGAGCAGCCTGGTTTATATATTCATGGATTGTGTTTGTACATGTGTGGCATAACTACTATAAACGTATTTAAAGGAATCGTACCATAAGAGCATAATTGGCCATTGGGCAATAAGTTAGACATGAGGATGCATCGTGCATCAAGGGTCTTCGGAACCAATAAGGCAGTGCCTTCTGAGATGGAAGAGAAGTAATACGGAAATTAAATACTCGTGTAGGTTGTTTCGTCTGATGCTGGTGCCTTTGCACAGAGCAGAGATGGAAGAGCAGTGCCCCATGTATAAGGAAGGTAAGAATGGGCTAGTGGTGCCCAAGGGTGCGACACTTGTCGTGAAGGATTCGGGTCTCATCTAGATCATGTGATCTTCATCGTCATGTGATGTGTCACGAGGTTAGTCACGTGACCTGGCTTATGTCATTTGAAAGCGAAAGAAAAACGTCTAAGTCTGCAGGACTTTATGGATTCGTAACAGTGGGTAGTTAGAGTAAAGTGAAACGAAAAGCCAACTAGTGACTTATGAAGAGGGGGGGGTCGAGTAGAGGACTCAGAGTTGACTTTAAGTCAGTACTGCCAAGTTACTCTAACTGAGGAATCCTCCTCAGCAGAGTAACCCGGTTTATATATTCATGGTTTGTGTTTGTACATGTGTGGCATAACTACCATAAGTGTAATTCTAGGAATCATACCATACAAGCATAATGTGCCATTGGGCGATAAGATATCATGAGGATGCGGTGAGCATTAAGGGTTTTCGGAGCCAATAAAGGCAGTGCCTTCTAAAATGGAAGAGAAGCGAATCGGAGATTAAATACTCATGTGTGTTGTTACATCTGATGCCGGTGCCAGTTGCACAGGGCGGAGATTAAAGGGCAGTGCCCTATGTATAAGAAAGGTAGGGACGGGCTAGTGGTGCCCAAGGATGCGACACTTGTCGCGAAGGGTTTGGTCTCTTCTGGATCATGTGATCCTCATCGTCATGTGATGTGTCACGGGGTTAGTCACGTGACCTGTTTTATATCAGCCGAAGATGAAAGGAAACGTCTAAGTCATCAAGACTTTATGGATTCGTAACAAGGGCAGTGCCCCTTGTATAAAGCAAGAGGAAATAGGCTAATGGTGCCCAAGAGTGTCACACTTTGTAGCGAAGTTCTGTGTTCTTGTCTGGGTCATGTGACCTTACATTGTCATATAATGAGTCACATTGTTAGTCATGTGACCTGGCTTATGTCTTTGAAAAGAGAGAAAATGTCTAAGTCTGCAGGACTTTATTAGATTTGTAACAATTATAACCTCAGCAAAGTGTTGAGAAGTCAGTGATAATGCCAGTGAAACACCAGCCTTTCCAGCAGCCTAGAATAATGACAGTAATATGAACTGAGTAAACATATCCACTCATGATAGCCTAGGCCCAGAATTAGATTATATTATACTTCAGGTTGAAGTAACTACCAGCCATTTTATTTTGTCATACACATTTATCAGGGAAAAGTTTGCAGTTCTCAACAGGATACTCTGCAAGGAGCTTTGTCACAGCATCTTGATGCTTATCCATCATGATGGACTGAGTAACAATTAGGTCTACATCTGAGCAAAAATGGAGACTTACAACAGTTGCTTTGCTATATGTGTTACGAATCCAAAGTTCACAATTGAACTTAGAAGTTTCCTGCTTTGAATGACATAAGTCAGGTCACATGACTAACAACATGACTTGTCACATGATGACAAAGATCACATGATCTAGAAGAAACCGAATCCCTTGCGACAAGTGTCGCACCCTTAGGCACCAATAGCCTGTTCCTTTATTCCCATATATGTGGGGCACTGCCCTTTTCATCTCCATCCTGTGCAACTGGCACCAGCATCAGAAGTAACGACAAACACGAGTATTTAATTTCCATCCCTTCTCTTCCATTATCAAAGGCACTGCCTTATTGGCTCCAAAGTCCCTTGATGCACATTGCATCCTTATGTTATAACTTATCACCCAATAGCACTTTATGCTTGTATGGTACGACTTATGGAAATATGCTTTTAGAAGTATATATAAACATGTACACACATGCCCATGAATATATAAGGGCCACTCAACTGAGAGTAACTCCTTAGTTTGAGTAGCTTGACAGTTGACTTGTATTGGTCACTTCGAGTACCTGAACTCAGTCCTCATACATTTCTCGCTAAAGTCTTTGAGAGGCTTTTTCATTTCAATATGACAGACCTTCTCTAATATTGGCATCACTATTATTCTCATCCTGATTTTTCTCATACAGATGAGTTGGCCACATATATATGCCAAATTGATGCACCTCATCATCTGTTAATGGTTTTAGAGTATATAGTCAGACAACAACATTGTCAGTGGCACATTTTGCCTTGATAGTGTTATGAACCCAGAAAGTCACTCCTGACTTAGACATTTTCACCTTTCAAACTTACATAAACCAAGTCATGTGATGCATCACATGACAAACAAGGTCACAAGACCTAGATGAGACCTGAATCCTTTACAACAAGTGTCACACCCTTAGGCACCACTAGCCTGTTCACACCTTCTATATATGTGGGGTGCTGCTCTTTAATCTCCACCCTTACCAAGATACCAGGCATCAGAAGTTTCACTTACATGTTCCTTTAATTTCCACTTACTTCCCTTCCATATTAGAAGACACTGCCTTATTGGTTCTGAAGGACCCTGATACACATATATGCCTCATGTTCTTATCACTTATCTCTGATGTCATGCCTCATGCCTCTATGGAACAATTCTTAGAAATACATTTATGGTATTTTATACAAACATGTACACACACAAGCTATGAATATATAAACTCAGTTGCTTTACTGAGGACAATTCCTCAGTTAAAGTAACTTGGTGGTGCAGACCTCAAAGTCAACCCTGAGCCTGCAACTCAACCTCTTTTCTTTCATCTTTAAAGTCACTAGTTGGCTTTTTCATTTCAGATAGCATCATAGAGTGCTTAATACCAGCCTCATCAGCAATCTTCTTATAAGGGGCAGATTGAGGTTGCCCTTCAAACTTCTACTCAAGTTTTGACACCAGGAGATGACCAAGGTCACAGGAAAGGGTCAATGCAATCTCAATCTTGAGTTTTGCAAAGCTATACAACATGTTCAACTTGAATGGTCCCTTTGATATGAATGACACCACTGCTGTTGATTTGGAGCTTCACTCAGGCTTTTTCTTAACCAGAGAAGGCTGATAGACTTGAACATACACAGTAAATTCACATGATTCTTCTTTATCAGACTCCTCACCATTGGACTCCTTGTCATCAACATCAAGATCTTCAAGTTTGCACTTCATAGCACTACTTGGCTTATTGAGATGGTTTGGTGAAGCTGATGGGATCATATTACACATCACATACCAGAGTCTGAATATAGATCTTACCGCATGTCCCCTTCTGCTTTGCCTCAAGCATGGCAGGCAGTGAATTACTAGTCTGCATAAGATCAATTTCTGGAGCAATGTTGACACCCTGATCTTACTGAGATAAAAATTCTACATTATGAGTTAAAAAGGGCTTACCTGGTTTTCGTGCAGCTCCTGCGCAGCCATATTATCGTCATCAGGCATTTGTGGCAGGTCTGACAAGGGCGTGCTTGCCCTCAGATCTGCTGGACTGTCATCTGCTGGGTTAGTTTCTCTTGATTTTAGAGCCGGAACCCTAATGGTCAGAGAACTCTTTGTATCGCTTGGTCCAGCCGTGACTTTGGCACGTTTTGTGGGTGCCTTGACATGCCTTTTCTTCGCCATCTTGACTCATTATGGGGTCTATTACGCAAGTTGCTACTACCGGATAGGCTATGCCGCGCCTCAAATTTTATTGCATAATCTCATTACCACTGCACACCGCTGTAATGTCAAGTGATTTTCTTGGAATCAAGTTTTAGAAGATCGTCCCAGAAACTATCCGTATTGACGTATGTACCCGTAATGTCCAAATGCTAAGCTAGTAGCGCTCAGTGAAGAAATGCTTGCCACGCCTGCAGAACCTTTGAAACTTTGTTAGCCTTTCCTCGAATTTTGCCAGACACTTCTCCTCTATGAGCGCGGCTAATGCCTTGCCAGCTTTCTCTACCACCTCTCCTGTACCGGCGCCAGGATAGTACGTAGGGCTGGCAATTATTTGCCCATCGCGTGAAAATGACAAAGATCTCCACATCTTAACTGCGTCCTCGTGGTTATTGAGTCCTCTGAAACCGATGACCATTGGACATGTCTCGCCACCAAACGACATGTAAAACCGCTCAAGGGCAGCCCACAATCGATCTGCTTCAGAATCTGCATCAGCGAAAAAGATGAGAAGATCTGGTCGTCGTATCGTCTCCGCCGCAAGTTTGGGATGCTCGAGAAGTAATTGCCAAGCGTCGACGTAAAGACATTGGTATTTTCGATTGTTCATGCAGCTATCCCGACATCCCTCGGTGACGGGCGAGATACCGACCCGATTAGGATCCTCTGTGGCGTCGCAGACTGCAATTAGAGGTGTTGCCCTTTTCTCGGCTGCGCGGAGTAAAGCACGAACGTCAGGTAAGGAGGCGGAGATCAACGTCTCCCCGTCCGCTCTCCAGGGCACGGTATCAGGCTTTGTTCGTACGAGGTTACGAAGAGCATCGCGAGACAGCTTCAGTCGGCCCTGAATGGCAGGATGGTCGCTTCGCATCGTGGTGACGCATGCATGGGCATCGAACCGCATACCATGTTTAATCAGATCTTTCTCGTGTTCCGTCCACCACCCTTCCATGTCCCCTTGATAGTTTTCTAACCCAGTAACGACCAATGCCACCGGGACTTTTTTGCGACATATCGCGGTGTAGAACAGGTTATAGTTTCGGAGTAGCGCCTGCCTGACCCGGGTGCCACGGATGCAGTACAAAAGTAGATCGACGCCCTTCCGTTGAGTTATTTGTCGCAGGAATGCTTTGAGACTTTGTTCGGCTTGTTTGGCTGGTATAGTCCCTTCTGTGCCCTCGTCTAATCCAACAGTGTCCCAGAGGTTAACGCCGAGACCATCAAGGAAGACTTGGTGGCATTGATATCGAAAGGTGCATCCCACAGCGTTGCTGGAAGTCTGGGTGATATTTTCCCCCGCGATCATGTTGATGACAGATGATTTGCCGACGCCGCTTTCGCCAAATACGACGACATTTCGTGTCGAAAGTAATTCGCACTGCGCCTCTGTCAGTGAGAGGTTGGTAGAGCAACACATAACACACACGTTGGGATTTTGCACGACGGCGGAGAATGGACGTGAAACACTCTGATGCGCACTGTGTGCACGTGAAGAGGGTTCAGGAATGTAGACGGAAGGCATCGGGGTGGACAATTTATCAATGCTCCGTCGAGTGTCCTGCCAGAGTGAACAATAAGATTCGAGTATTGAGCACCGACGACCTACCGCTTGCGCTTCCTGTAGCCCTAGGCTGCCGGATTGGTCGTGCAATTGAACGGTGGTGTTCTTGGACGAAGTTGATAAATGGTACGGTTGAAGTCGCTCATGTCCACTCACTGCCTCAGCTAACTCGGAGTATCTGGCACTTGACGTAGAAAGACTCTGTTCGTTGAGCATTTTCGTCCTCATGGCCACCCAACATGACAGAGTCGATATAGCAGTTCAACGAGGCAAACACAAGGCCGATGCGCGGCCGAGCACCGTAATGGCCCCAGTGCCAGAATCCGCATTTCCCCACCACTGCATCAGCCACCCAGCATGGCTTCAACCCGTCTGTAATACCCGTATAGATCCCTCGGTCCTGGTCCAGTCCAATATTGCGCACGAGGACTACTCGTGCTTGGTTGGCAGGCGATGGTAACTGCCTTCTCCAAATGATGAATCAACGTTGAGAACACCCCAGTCTCCTGTCAGCGAACGTCAGGTCCCTTCTCCCATAACCAAGGTTTTCCACACAGTACTTACCGATTCGCCGCAAGCAGAGACCAGGTACTTGCAGACCAGGTACTTTGCCAGCTTTGCTTCTAAACTGACTGGCCATTGCGTACTAGACCTCCATGTCTTCAGGCAACTTCGCTCAAAACATTGTCATATTCGGGGAAACTGGTTCTGGAAAAAGCTCACTCGTCAACTTGATCATGGGTAAACAGGTCGCCGCGACGTCATATGGCACTGACGGATGCACGCTGGATTCTACGTTATACGAAACCGACGTTGGGGAATACCACCTCCGCATTTATGACACCGTGGGCTTAAACGAACCTCAACTGGGTGCCGAACACTATCTCGCCGCAATCGAGAAAGCCCACCGACTTATAACTGCCTTGAACGGTGCTGGTGGCGTTCACCTCCTCGTGTTTTGCGTTCGCGGCGGCAGGATCACTGCGACCACTCAACATAACTACAGGCTGTTTTACGAATTCTTATGCTCCCGCTTGACCCCTGTTGCACTTGTCATCACAAACCTAGAGTCCGAGACGCCGATGGAGGGGTGGTGGGAGCGGAACTCGCACGAGTTCACCAGATTCGGTATCGATGTCATTGCCCATGCGTGCGTTACCTGCACGCCGGGTTATGAAAATATGTATGCGGACAAGTACGGAGAATCCAAGACCATAATCTCGGACCTTTTTGTCAAGTGTGCCAGCCAGCACGCTTATGCAGTTGAAACTCGGACTTGGTTCACCAGCTTCTCGATCTATCTCAGACAATTAGTCTATGCGCGGCACTTTCAGAGCGGGAAGCGGATGGTACGCATGTTAATGTCGCGTTGCGGAATGAGTAAGGGTGATGCGGAAGCCGTGGCTCGCAGCGTAGAGCAGGGTGGTGGAGAGAAAAGCCAGTCAAGGATGTCACGATGCACAATCCAGTAACGTACCTGCCTTGAGTCTTGATTCCCGTATTTACCACCTTCCCTCACATCGTAGTATGCCGCTTTTGTCTCCGTTGCGTGTGTACATTTGTCCACCAAGCCACAATACTCGTCAGAACCGGTGTTTCCCTCGAGTACTAAGCGGCCCGCGTAAAATTAAATCGAGCACGCGCGAGCCTCCTGGCATCAAGGAGGCATTGTGGGAGAACTTCCCCGAGCCTGCAAGCAAGGATGTGACTCATGTGATCGATCGATTCGATGAGCACTAATACGACAAGGCTTTCCGATGCGCTCTTTTCATGAACGATCCAACGACCCTTTGTCCTAATCTGATCCTCTTTTCACTTGCTTCAATTGCCCCACTTTCCCTAGCTTCAACTTCCTTGCGCTTGCACCCTGCACTCAGGCTCTTCTCGCCATTAAAACGACTACGATGAGGCGTTCCAGTACCCCCATTGTGGGTGTGCGTCCTGGAGACGAATTTAAGGTGGTCAGAATCCGTCTCTAAACACCGTCGACCAAGACTAACTGTGTCTTTCAGAAGTTGTCCACCTCGCTGACGAGCGGCGAACGCCAGCCGATCCAGCACCCATCCAACATTGTACTATTCGGAGAAATGGGAGCGGGGAAAAGCTCGCTTGTCAACCTCATTCTGGGCCATGACGCAGCGAAAACGTCATCCAGTGCCTCGAGCTGTACCCTGGATGCTCGGCCATACGACATGTCCATCCAAGGGCACGCCTTCCGTATATTTGACACCGTCGGCTTGAATGAACCCCAATCACTAAGGGACCCAGATTGCTTGATCGGTGCTATCAACAAGGCATATGGTCTCGTTCGATTTTTGTCCGAGACCGGGGGCATCACCTTGTTGGTGTTCTGCATACGAAGGGGTAGGATCACGGCCAACATGCAGCAAAATTACATGCTTTTCAACGACTTCCTCTGTCAAAAGAAGGTCCCCATTGTGCTCGTTATCACCCACCTTGAGCATGAGGAAAATATGGAGGATTGGTGGCTATACAACGAACCTCATTTCACTGAATGTGGCATCCACATCGTCGGACACGCTTGCATCACTGCGAAGCGAGAGTTTGGCGAACGATATTACGCTTCTAGGCAGGCGGTCCATGAACTTCTTGTCGCCCATGGCCTCGGAGAAGGCTTCACGCAGGAGAAGGTTAGTTGGGTAGCAGAGCTATTCCAAAAGCTGTTGGACTCCGTGGGCTTCCGCCCCCGTCTGGACTCTTTCAAAGTCAGGGCCCAAAAGCTTCGCGAATATGGCCTCAGGGAGGAAGAAATAGCCACGCTCTTGGTGAAAATTAGTGCAGTTGATGAAGATATGGCGGTAGTTAGGTCACTGCGACCTCACGTGTTCGCGCTCTTGTTCGGTCACCGAAGTACACGTATATGATACTTATTGAATTAATGTGTATAACTAGACATCCACCATGTATTTACCTACAACGTGAGCTGAAGCAATGCAACCAGATACACGTGCAACGAAGAGGATATGAATGCTGAGAGCAACAAAAGGTTATTTGAAGTTGATTGGCCCAGCCTTGCTGCTGCTATCATCCACCTGCTATCGAAATTTTCTCAAATAGAAAGGATATGGTTCCCCCTGGGACATCCCGTACTGAGGGAACGGATTCTTCTTGATCCATTGCCTTCAAGTTTTCAAGGTCCACAGACGCCAACAGCGAATCCAATCTAGATTGCGGTTTGGCCGGTCCAGTCTCGTCCATGTCGTCATCATCCGCAAAGAGAAGGAGCTGCCGTAAGATGTTGTCATGAAGGCCTTGATGAGTGTGGCGTCGCAGGCAGTTGATGTGTGTCCACTCCCCCAGCGATGCCAGCTCGATCCTCTTCTTTCGAAGTTCCTTACAGTTAGTCAGCACAGTTTTTCACCAGTGGCAGAACAAATTGACTAACCTTCTCTGATCTATCGAGTTGGGATACATCAATCTGAGATGCGTTAACAAACCCGTGTTCTGAGGAAGCGTCATCTTCTTCAGCCATCAGGGTGTCACTGGTGTCTACATGAACACCGGACTGCCCGTGGCCACCACATTCACAACCTAAGAGGTCGTGGGTGTTGCACGGAGTGTCGGGTTGAATACGAAAGATGTCACGAAGCTAAACGTGAATTACATAAATTTAGCACCCGGTTTTTTTTATTAAGAACACCCACATCTCTCCGGGTGAACGAATCCGCTTTGGATCCAGCAACTTCCTATAAAAAAACTTAGTATGCCAGTCCTCCGACGGTACTTCACTTTCTCACATTTCCCATGAGTGCTAGAGTGATAAAAAATCAACGTGTATACCACCATCACATACACAAAGTCACTAACAATTACTCAGTCCGATCTTCGTGACTTGTCGTTGAAAGATCTTCTCTGCGCAACAGACTGAGACACATATCAAGAAAGACCGTGCACACTTGCCATCAATTGTACCGGCCGTCAGGAATCGGTATATGAAAACTGGCCGTTTTTGACCATCGCTGCAACGGTCTGAGCATCCATCGAAGAATCTGAGAATGAGGCCGACCAACCGATGTATTCGCGCCATTGATTGCAGGTCATGGCTAGAAGTAGATTTCATGCAGTCTTGTTGTGGGGTTCAGGAGAAGTAGCATACCTTGGGTTCCAATCAGAGTCAATGAGACAAAGACGCGAAGCGCCAATAAGGTTGAGTCCAACACCACCCGCTTTTGAACTCAACAGGAACAAGACTGCAGATCAGATCAGAAGGTAACATGGTTGGTGGAGAGTGAAACAGACAATGGCTCCGCTGAGAAGACTTGTTGAATGCGTTGACATACTCTTGCCTTTTTGCCGCTGGCGTTTGCCTAAAACTCAATGTCATGACCCCCCTCCAACCGGAACCTAAGTATATGCGCACCCGTCCAAACGTAAATAGGTATAGGATTGTTTCTTACAGAATGCTTCGAGAATGTTGAGGGTGGACGTATAATGTGACACCAAAATACATTTTTCTTCCGTGTGCTTTTGTTGCTCAACTTTTTAGCTGACAAACGTTGTTCAATTTAACACACCTGTCGAAGCGTCTTGAGAAGACTTGCAAGGGCAGTTAGTTTGCCTTCGACGCATGCCATCAACGCAAATCATTCAGGTTGTGATATACATACCGCTGAGAGAAAAGTCTTCGATCTGAGCACGCTCTGGAAGAAGGTTCGCCGCTTCCACGATACCAGGACGTATCATATTTTCCCCCTTTGATATTTTGGCTTTATCAAGCTGAGCTTTCAGTAAAACAGGGCTATTGCTGACTTTCGTCAGCATTCCAATGAGAGCAAGAGACTCGGCGGTTGACCCCTCGATTAAAGTGTCTAGTTTCTCTGGTTTGAGGATCGTGGAAAACATAGAGAGTTGCAACTTCGAAGGAGTTATGAATACAACATATTCATCTACGGCACTATTCAACAATGTGATGAAACTAAGACAATGCGGGAACTGACGTTTGGGCGGCAAATAGTTCTTCAAGATCGTCGCCTCACGTCGCAGCACAAAGCTCTTTGCTATCGCAGACAGCTACTGCAATGTGAGGCCCGTCGGAAGAATACAAGGGTAGACACACCTGAGCCGAGCGTGCCTCTCCGACCTCGAGCTCTTTCGTAGTACGATCAGGCGCCCTGCTCTTCAGAATAGGAACCTCGTATACCCGCCGAAATGTATTGTAGTCATCTAGTTTGAATTAGCCGAGCCAAAATGTAAGCAAGACAGTTGAGCTACCAAGGAGGCCAGGGTTGCAAAAGTCGGACTATAAATTGGTTCTCCGTAAGTCGCGCAACGCAGGTTCCTTTACGGAGGGTAGCACACCATTGCATGGAACTCGCTCAAGTCGTTCTGGATAGGTGTCCCGGAGAGAATTATCCTCCTAGGTGTGCGAAGTGCTTTGAACATTGTAGACGTCTTGTTGTTCGCAGACTTGAGCCTATGTCCTGTGGGTTTGGGGATAAGAAAACAGGCTTGTGAATAGCAGTCCCACAAACCTTCATCACAAATGATCAGACCAATCGGAGGGCTAATCGCCAAAACTTTAGATAATTGAACATATGACAGCAATATCCGGCTTACTTGCAATATGTAAGGTCGTTTCTGCTGAAGTGTTTGGCATCTTTACATCCTTGATGGTTACTTGCCACTCACATTACGCTCCTCAATTTCTCGTAACCAATTACGAGGACTTGATAAATTCGCCTAGGAAAGGATGTCCATGAGAATACTTGTTAGAACTCTCGGCGCGCGTTCTACATACGAGTTCAAGAACTGCTTGATTTGCGATTTGTCTTTGTCCCCAGCCAAAACGCCAATGCGGTCACGACCCAACCTTGATTACCAAAGTCATCATCCAGGGATACACTCACATGCCTCGGACCCACCACTTGCGAAACTCGGCACGCCAGTTCTGAGACCAAATTTAGTCCACCTCTTTAGTTCCCTCGTCCATACTCACATTGATAAGGGACACGGGGCAAACAATCAACACCTTTCCTATAGCACCACCACCACCAAAGGGGTTTTGTTCTAGTCGCTATCAGATACTTGGAAATGACAAGGGAGCTGCCTTACTAATGAGCGTCCAAACCAGTGCGATGGTCTAGATCACCTAATCAGATACCCAGTGGGAAAAAAAACCGTGGCACATGCCTGCAACGTCTTTCCAAGACCCCTGGGGGCTATGAGATCGGTGCGTCCCGAGAGCTGTAGCGAAACACAACTAACATCTCATCTGCGAGAATGCAACCTTGGCCCTCATGCTTCCGTAGACCCATCACGCATTCGTACAAGAAGCAGATACCTAAAAATTAGCAGTGGTGACTACTCATTCAGAAACGAACTACCTTCAACTTGATGGGGTCGCAAATGCCTTGCAATAATGGGATCAAGGACAACTGGAATGATAGGCAGATCCCTATTAGGTGTATGTTAGCTCGGATAAGAACAATGGGGAATTATAGTACTTCTTGTTGAATTTTTCTGCATGCTCTTTGGTCGGCGCTTTCATGACCACCGCGCCATTAGCATCCGGGTCGTGTCTAAAGGTTAATGAGACCCCTTTTTCCCATAGTATGCAGCGCTTACAAAGGGCCACTGAGTTGTCTCTTTGGGGGTTGGCCGTAAAAAGAGGAAGGCGGAATAAAGCCTTTGGAAACCGCTGCAACCGCTTGAGGGATGTTTTCTTTCGACACATGGTTCTGCCGGGGAGTAACAACAGTTGTTGATGGCAGCCCATTCCAACTAACATCAGGATCACTTGTTTCTTCCGCAACACCAGTAATAGCAGGTAGTTGTGAAGCCGAGACGGGGGAATCCAATGAGATCTCCTTGTTTCCCGCAGAAAATCGATATCCACTCTCAAGTGGTAAGCCATCCCATTCTTTACGTCCAATTCTGCAATTTTGAGGCACTCAGTGCGAGAAACAGTGGAAAGCAAGAAGCGAACATTTTACCCTTCTCAGAAATGACCGTCAATTGATCTCCGATCTGCTGGACGAATACATCACCATCCCAAGTCTTGTGTTTTCTTGCTTGGGGCCGACGCCTACATCCCTGTTAACGATGTGAATACCCAGAGAGGTTGTATGCGTACCAGTTTGCCGTCCAGCACGACGTGAATGCTTGGGGCTCTTTTGCAGCTGTATTGGATTGTAGCAAATTGACAGGTTGCAGGTCCACAACCTCCCTCCTCGTAGGTGTCTTGTACGGGGTGGCAAGATTTGACGACTTCAGTGGAATGAACTGTTTCTGAGTCGATGTAGGAGTGCCAGTGCTTGAGGTTGCTTTGCGGCCGCGGCCGAAGCATTTACCAGAAAGATAGTCAACCCTTGAAATAGAATGATCGATCCCAATCTCCCTCCCACTAAATTCGTACTCTTCCCCTTCCTCTACTCCGGAGGTTTTCAGCGAGCCCGCACCTATGCTACGACAAGATACGGTCAATATTGGATCGTAGGAATAAAAATGAACGCCTACAATTTGCCTTCTAGATCATATAAGGTGCCTTTTACACCATTCAACACGAGAACCGCGTCACCATCCCAAGTCTTGTGTTTCTTATGCTGGGGCATCCGCCTATCAAACATAAGGCCAATATTTCAAACAAACGGTGTCTGAGCACACCATTGTATCATCCAGTATTCTTCCACGGAGTCCCCATTAGTGCGCTCAACTGCACCGCGACCACCAGGAGTTTCGATTGCAAGTCTCTTTCGACTCGTTTGATCAGTTGGCTGCTTCCTCTTCTCACCAATAACAGGAAACGAGGGCATTGGATCAAAATGCACGTCTACCACTCGACGGTGGGATTACGAGGAGCTTGAGCGCGTCAAACAAATACACGGTCATTGGATGCGTCTGTGGCACTAACACGGCCATTGCCGAGCTACTGATTGAGTTGACAGAGTACAACCTTAGAATGTAAGGTACATATACACGAGCGTTACTGCCATTACAGCAGGTGATTCAGAACACTTGGAAAAAATAAAACAATGCATAAAAGGCGTTGAAGACTTGTCA
Source organism: Fistulinella staudtii (assembly GCA_038094235.1). Classification (NCBI taxonomy): domain Eukaryota; kingdom Fungi; phylum Basidiomycota; class Agaricomycetes; order Boletales; family Boletaceae; genus Fistulinella; species Fistulinella staudtii. The sequence continues at coordinate 227,831 of JBBPTS010000001.1, read as the reverse complement.
GAGACTCCCATATACGAGTTCTCCATCCAAGAATGTCGCCTCCACACGCGTATTAAGAACTTGGTCAGTCGAAACTGTCATGATGTCCTGGGAGAGCACAACAAAATCTGCGTGCTTTCCAGGAGTAATTGATCCAAGTGTATTTTCCGTGAACGAGGCATACGCAGGGTTGATTGTCATCCCTGACGGCTCCAGTTATTAGACATGATGACTGTAGGGTTAGCAGAACACACCTCGTAAAGCTTGTATGCGACTCAGGCATTGCTGGGGAAACCTGAATGTCCGATCATAACTCTCATGTGCATATTTCCTATCTAGAGCAGTCACTCACCAACCGGATGGCCCATGAGGTGATGCACCGTCAGGAGACAGTCTTGTTACGGCCGCATAGAACGTAGAGAGCGGATTCATGTCTTCCACTGGAAAGTCTGAACCGAGAGAAAGCAGGGCACCGTGATCATGAAGGGAGCGGAAGGCGTACAGTCCTTTCACTCGCTCAGGTCCCTTTGAATGCAGTCAATAAAAGTTTGATAGACCCTTGCTTATACGCACCAGACGGTCTTCGGCATACCACATGTCGCTGATGCTACGGTACAATGAATCAAAGCATTTCGAAAGGCTAACGAGTGACGCACGCATGAGTAGGTTGTACGCTGGCAATTACTGCAATAGAGCACCCTCTTCAAGTGTGCTCGGACTAAGTTGACGAAAGCCAACGCACCATTTAGCCTCCCCACGCGAATCATATCTTCGTCCCTCATAATCTGAGCGTGCTCAAGACGAGGTCTCAACGCTGAAAGATTGACATCCTTGAGCGCAGCTTCGAAGGTATCAAGAACTACACTATTTGCATAGTCGCCAATAGCATGAATATTCTGATGATACGATGTGGGATAAGTTCACTACGTTTAGGTCGAGACTCACCACTTGCCAACCATCTTTTAGGAACTGAGAAACTACTTCACGTAACACGTACTCATCTAAACGCATGAATCCCTTCGTCCCAGGATTATCGTGATACGGTTCATAGAGCTTCCGTTTCGCCGTCATTAAGGACCTCGAAGGCGTTACTTCATCATATCGCTTACCGCTGCACCGCCTGACCTCAAAGCACCTGGGCGAACATTGAATATGAACTTTAGGGTGCTACCAAGTGGAGGTCTTACCATCAGCAAATATTTTAACGCTCCTAGCATTCAGACGGCCATTCCCTGCGCTGATAAGAGGCTTCGAAGTGTTCCCCCAGTAAGGGTCGTGCTCATCAAAATAACGCATCCCATAAATTCGAATCTAAAAGAAAGATGACAATAGAGTGGGAGGAAGAAAATTTCAACCTTACAGGAAGAAGGCCTTTGACAGCCTGTCTTTTATAATGTGAATAGAACGTTTGGTCCTGGCCATTGAGTCATACTACTATCTTACCTTTCAAAAAAATCGAGTGATATTGGTCGGAATCCAGCGTCATGTATCGACGTCAAACCCAAAGACAAGGCGTCATTTGCAGCTAGTAAAAATCGTCTGCGAAGGTCATCTTCTGCCGGGATAGGTCTCTTCACGAGCTCCTGTGCGTTGTCCAATAATACACCTTACAGGCATAAGATGAGATATTGGCAAGCCAAGGAACAAATCTGACAAACCGGTAGGGATCCCAAGTGCATCGCGAATCACGATACCTCCTTCAACTTCTTCTGAGAAAGGACCACTCGACTGAAGGACCGCTTTAGATACCCATAATGCATGACCATCCTTGCTTTGGAGCACTACCGGCCTCCCACGGACAATAGGATCTTCGTCGAAAGCTTTCTTTACGAACCACAGGCGTCGACAAGGGCGAACATCAATGACAGCCGACGATACATACTGCCGTAGGCCACTCCTCCGTGGGCCAGGAGGTGTGATCCCATCCCCAGCCTTCTATGTATTTGGAAGTGTTGCGATACGCATCCAGATTATCCACAATATAATCTCTCACGAGTGCGATCGTTTCTGTGAAGAACAGAGGATCAGCTAGCGCTGGCACCAAACGCCATAGAATCACCATTGATGGACTTGGCGCCCTCCAAAAGAAGTTGCCGACTAGCACCATACTCTAATATGTGCGCGTGGGAATCTAGACCACATATATCGTTTTGAAAGTGATCCAGTGAAGTATTGGACTGACCACTCAGTCCGGGTACTACTATTGATTGGTTGTTGATGTATCGAACTTGAAGCTTTGATCTAGAGGGGTTGGCAGCATGCCAACGGGCAGAAACATCATCTGGTATAGCGTGAGCTACGGGCACCTAGATTACTGTACTGAGATCAGGAGTACCCAGGGAGCCAGTATCCACAATGTGTTTGCCTTGAACAACCAAACACTGGACAGTGGGGTTGGTGTCGTCGACAGTATATATCCTTGCACCAGAGTGCGAGCAGATGGTATAGCAATCATCAAGAGTTGATGGTGCCTGTTTGTAGGACCAGAAAACCACTAATAATAAAAAAGACAAGATGAGGGCACTCTTGAGAATGGTGGAGGCAGGTAGGAAGCAGCCTTGTGTGACACCAATTTTGCTACTAAGAGTCTCGGTACTCTTTGGCGGTATGGGGCGCGCAATGTGTTGGCGTTTCCGTAACTCGTACATTGATAGACCGTTGGCGTCGACTCAGATTTGACACGATACTTTGGAAAAGGGTGAAAAATGCACGGGCGCCAACGCGAAATAAACGGGTGGCTTTATAGCCAAATCCCCGCGCGCTTGGGATCATGACAAGACCAGCTGGGGTTAAGAACGCCGCATGGGTCTACGCTAACAAGTGAGCGCCTGAGCCAGATATGGTGGTCCTCGTGATTGGGAGGAGTGGCAACGTGAGAGCTAATTACGTCAATAGACACGTCGACTTCCAGCCCAGGTAATTGACCCATAGGTTTCCTCGTCCACCATGCCATGGAACGGTGTATTACGGGCAAGGGAGAATAGGTTCTTTGCTGCTCTGAGCTCCCACAAGGTTCTACTTTATGCAGCCATATCCTCCATTGCTGTCTCGGCCACCATTGCTAGTGCCCTTCGGAGCCATAGTAACTTCTATTCTCTCACTATTCATCTCTCCAAGAGCAATCGGAGTGTTCTGGTCAGTCGTCATGTTTGCACGGCATTCCCTTGGTCTCACTTTTTGTAAGATCCTTGCCAACTTCGGACTCTTCCTCGCCCTTCTATGCGCTCAATTCACTCAGCGTATATTCTTTGGCTCCCTTCGACCACAAGAAGTCGAGGTACGTTACCACATCATTCCGTGAATCAACTTGGCTCACTTAACGATCGATTCAGCGGCTTTATGATCGTCTCTGGTTCTTTGTGACCGAATCGCTCCTCGCGTTCACTATATTCAGAGACGACTTCGACATCCCGTTCCTTCTCATGTTCGGTTTCTTACTCTCTGTCAAATCTTTCCACTGGTTATCGTCTGACCGCATCGAATGGGTGCGCCATTTACCCTTCGTTCATTTGATCTCTTCTGAGACGACTTCTTGAAGATGGATCAGCGTCCATACCCTGGGCCTCCAATACTATTCCACATCCGCATGACCAGCCTATTCACCATCCTTTGGTTTATCGATTTATTTATGTTCGCATTCGCTGTCGATAGCACGACGAAGAATGGCGTAGGTGGAATGATGATGTTTGCAAATGAAGTAGGTATGCATCAAACTCAGACCGAACTTCTTATCAATGGTGTCCAACAGTACGCTATCCTCATGGCTAGTGCCATGAACGTCATAGCAAAGTATCTGATTTGTGTCATTGATCTTCGCCGTGCGCAACAGAGGGGCGGGGAGAACGCCCCTCCCTGGCAAAATAAGAGCATGTGGATCTTCTACGTTGAGCTAGCAACTGGTATGTCAACTTTTGCGGCAGTTCTCCATCTCACTGTCCGGTCGACAGACTTCCTCAAGCTCATAACATATCTTCTCTTCTTCTTGTTTATCGTAACTCTTTACGGATTGCCGTTGAACATCATTAGGGACGTATACCTTACTGGGCGCTCCTTCGTGACGAGGCTCCGCGCATTGGTCCGATACCGTGCGGCTACGCGAAACATGGACGAACGTTATCCAGACGCAACGGAACAGGAGATGTCGGCTATGTCGGACCACACCTGCATCATTTGCCGCGAGGAGATGTATCATCAAGGGAGACCCCAAGGCACCCATCCGGAGACGCAGCCTTCCCTGGACGGGCCGAATATGTCCCCAAAGAAGCTACCTTGTGGACATATCTTTCACTTTTATTGTCTGCGTTCGTGGCTGGAGCGCCAGCAAAGCTGTCCAACATGGTAAGCCATGTGGTGATGAACATGTTTATACGTCGATATTTACTCGACGTTTGGCAGCCGACAGAGTGTCCTTGACAATCAGCAGCACCAGCCGCAGCCTGCGCGACCGCGACCACAGGTTGGAGCTCGCCAACCTCCGAACCTATTTGGATTTCATCAAGCTGGCGCTCGACATCAGCCAGAAAATGATGCTCTTGCCCGGGTTTTAGGGAGGTTCGCACGCAATGCTGCTCCACCACCACAGGCAGCTGCTGGTCGACAACATCCAGCTCAGGGGCCGCAGAATACAGGTGCCCAGGGATGGGCTCCAGGCCCAACACCAGGTGTAGTCATCCAATACAATATCCAATACCAGGGCCAACCCTCCGGCCGAGCACAAACACCGCACTCTTTGCAACCCGTACCGCCTTACACGGGGTTTGTTGGCCCCAATCAAGAGTGGCGTCCATGGGATTTCGATCAACAACGGGTAAATCAAAGAGGGACACCATCTTCCCAGGAACCTTCTACTCATAGAAATGACGACCAAACGCTGACACCAGGGGCTCAACCTGAAGATGTTCCGCAGACGCCTGCCGAAGCTGCCGCTCGTGCCGCTTTCACGCGCTTCGGTGGAAGCTCGGCTACATCCACCAGCTTCCCACCTCATTCGGCAGCTGGACATGTCGCTTCGAGCTCCAACAACGCGTCGACATGGAAAGTCCCGTCCCTGATACCGTTGGATAGTAACCAAGCGACGGACACTCCGTGCGATTGGTCTCGGCCAACAATACCTAATTTGCATTCGTCCTCATCTACAGTACCCGGCTCTAGCTTGTCCCCTGCGAATTCTCAGGCCGCTGGCTCTCAGTTACACTATCGGGAAGGTAATCATGTAACAGAGGCTCAGCTAGCGCTCCTGGACCAGAACACGCGAGAAGCAATTGATGAACGAATACGAATCTTGCAAGGTGTCTCGAACACGATCACCTGTTGCATGGAAGATCTTGTCCGGGTGAGGAGTGCTCTTCCCCCGCCTTTGTCCACGGCATCAGAATTCTCTCGGGATACTACCAAGACGAGTGATACTCAGTGTAGGTTTCATCTCACAAAGGAGCACGATTTGCTAAACAGATTTGTCCTTTCAGCAAACGGAGGATCTCAGCTGACTGTCAGTACACCTATCGAGCCTGACGCCCCCTCTAGGGATCCCTCGTAGCCCTATCTGCGGGTGTTCACAACGCAGCTTTTGGGCACTTTGGGGCTTTTACACTAGTTCTATATAACATTGGCATGATTGTAAACAAGGCAATTGACACATTCACAAGCTGTTCAATAGTATCTGGGCTCTGCTCTTGACCAAGTTTGGATCCACATTCGCTTTATCGACTTTAGAATAAAATGACTTGAATATCAATCCAAGGGCTTTCTTCGGGTCAGCATCTTGCAGACAACCCGATGCAATGTTGCGGAGCACATTGTCTATTTCCGTTTCTGAGAGCATAGGTGGCAGAAACGCAGATATAATTTCTGCCTCTCGATTTTCCTTTTCTGCAAGGTCACGTCGCTCGCCTTTTATGAATTGAGAAGCCGAATCGGTCTATAACATCAAGGTAAACAATACCCTTGATTAGAAAGAAAAGGAAAAGAACGAACTCGCCGTATGACTGCCTTGCGCAGGACACCAACAATCGCAGAAGATGACACCTCGAAGCCGGATGACTTGTCCAAATTATATACTTCAGACAGTACAGACTGGATACGACAACGTGAGCGCCTGAATGGACCACTAGAACCTGGAACCAGCGTACCCTCAAGGTCAAGGACGACACCTGGTCCTTGTTCTAGTTGCATGAGGCGTTAGAATGCATCGGAACGAGACGACGAAAAGAAGGTAGGAATACATACCTTCATAGCCTGCTTCACTCCAGCAAGGAGCTGTTGCCGAATTTCTGGTAGAAAAATTAGTTCCAAGTCGAGAAAGAAACCTTCCGCGTTTACGAGCAAAACGCTGAATAACCTTGATTAGCAAATGTTGCACTCGAGTGAAAGCGGCTGCGAGCAAAAAAGATTCTGGAATTTTTTGAGCATTGACGCAAGAGGTCCATGGCCAGTCTGTTGGAGAGTGGCTCGGAACGTGTCGAAGCTAAACTTTGGGTTGGTCGCGATCACGTGCCTTGTGCGATAAGATCTAGTCTCGGCTTTCTTGTTCCCTCGAAACATTCACGGCATCCGTTCGCCCTGCTGCAGATCGTATGGCTATTCCCAATTTTTCACCTCCCCTTCCCCTTCCTAATGGATATGTTAATGCGATCAAAGAGTCTTGCAGAAGCCTTCGGGAAGCTCAAAATATCCAGGTATGCGGCCAGTCTACTCGTCCTCATCCATGCGTATCAAATTTTAAGTTCTACGAATCACGAATATGACGTATACTACCAACTCTGTAACACGCGATGTCTCCTCAGGCTTTGTACCAATGATGTACACTTTGCAGAGCATGACGTCTGACCAAGCCCTCATTCACAGGTGACGGATGACGCCGTGAAACGTCTACTGTTCTCTCCCTCGTTCTTGCATACGTTCAAGCGGGTCTCGAATAATCACGGGCTTCATTTCCCGCTCAAATTTCCCTCAGTGCTCTCCGAGCTAAACTTTCTCTCCGTGCTCTGCCTTCTTAATTTTGCCTCTGGGTATCGTGTTCCCCTTCACGAACAAACCGGCCGCGGTGCGTGGGACACCATACGAGCCCTCGTGTTTGGCATGTACCTGTCCTCTGCTACTGGACAAGGTGATCTGCTGGCCGCCAAGGGCATGAGAACAGTCACACCGCAGCAAATCGCTGAACTCATGTCTGTCAAGATACACGTGGAACGGGCTCATGAAACTTTACCGGCTGTGACCGTTGGAGAGCTTGGCGGACCTATGTACGATCTGGTCAAATTAATCAGCACCACTTTAAACGAGACGGGGGAAATACTGGAACGATCAGGAATCCCTAACTTGGGGTCATTTGTCTTGCGCAGCTTGACATCAAAACGCTCTGGAGGTGATGTGACCGTGGATGACATCCTCAAAGATGTGCGTTCTCCACACACCTCACGTCAGATGAGCCAAGATCGAGAGTATTTGACAGCTCGTGTGCGCTTTCCCCGCATTTCGAGATATGGCAATCGTGGATGGCACACGTCAGTTTTCCATCTTAATCCATAGGGGTGGTGTTTAATGCCAGTCATCCAAAAACAGCCGTATATTGTTTCAAGAAGGCCCTGTTTCTTATCCACGGGGTAACCATCCGGTTTGGGTCGCCTTTCCCACCACCCTTCCCGCTGCCAGACACCGCACAAGCACCGGTGTTTACAGATAACGTGCTTCCTTCTTTACTTATTCACCTAGGGGTCCTAGACGTTTCGGAAGCCAAGGACCTCGCATTGCGAAGTGCATTCTTCGATGCTGCGAACAGTGCTAACACTAGCACGCTCCTTGCCCTTCCCCGTAGCGTGTTGGAAAAAGATACTGCCATAGCACCGGAAACGAAGGCAAAAAGAGTACCGCCAAAAGAAGGACCAGTCCTCACTTCGGACCAGGCATTTACATTGCGCGCCGCCGCTGTAGACGCCTGCGAGAAAATCATCAAATATGCACGTCACATAGATGAAGCGAGCTTATCAGATGACGAGAAGTGGATTAAAAACATCACTCTTCCTCAATTGGACATGTGGCTTTGGGCGGTCGCAAAAGATAGATCAGACTATAGGGAGTTAGCGAGGTTTGTGTTGCGTGGCACGGTCTTCTTCTAAGAGGAAGGGAGAGTGTAGTACTAGTGATCGACCCGCATCACGTACATGACGTCGTTTGTTGTTTCTTTCGTGACGACTTGCTTTGGAGATGACATGTAGACGAAAAGGGGAAAGAACCAGTGTAGAAGCAAGTCTTTCTCAGCTCAGGGGAGGTGGCGAGAAAGGGCCCGTGCTTGAAGTGCAAACGTCACAGTGGTCACGACCAGGAACTTGCCTTTTGAATCCCGCATGGCGCTGGAAGCAATATACCTCCACAACGTGAAAAACTTCATCAGAATGTGGTACGATTCGAGATCAGTTCACAGGGGGACGCCCATCAGGGAGCCTGCATCGCATAAGGTATCGCGACGTACACCGCATCTGAGACCCAAGACGTAAACGTTTAGACACAGCCAGAAATCTTGGATATCAACACTGCTACATCAAAAGGACAGCAAAATGCGGGGGGCGGGTCCCATTGACCAGGGTGTGGGGCTGTGGGCGTGCTGCGATTCAGGATCCAGCGATCGTTGGCTGCAATCAGGTGCCCACCTGTTTGCGATCGAAGAAGGCGCAGCGGTTATCTGCAGTGTTCAATACGTCTTAGAAAGGACAGTCACCAGTAAAGAATGGAATCATAGCCCCTGCGCGAATGGCTCTCTGGTATGTGAGAAGCACCGGACCATAAGGACAACCATCACCGAGTCAGAAGCGACCCGTGGGATGCCGTCAAAATGCGCAAGCGGACACCACGTTCGTCGTGATCAAGGCAGTGAGAGAAACGCGAGGCCTGGATACGCCAGTCCCGATCAGGTTGCTGCACATCAATGACGAGATACAACTTACATGAACAGAGAACTGCATCTCGTGCAGTTCGGGTGATTGTTTTTAAGCTGAGATTTATGGGAGGGTCTGATTCAAATATAAAGCTGGAAGATCCTCCCAACGCAAGAAAAGTTGCCGAAAGGACTGCCGGTACGGTCCAACCCACTCGACTCCGAAGCCTTCTCGCCGTTTCCACCAGCCTCGCAGAGAAGCATCCTGGGAGATGTGCACGCCGGAGATTGACTTAGAGACTTTTAGCACTCCACCCACCTCACCGATTATGTCGCGAACGAATTCGAGCACGGACGTTGAAACCAGAGACACCAAGTTCCCACCGACGGACAGCACCGACCTTCGGCCCTCACTGTCGAGACAAGGTAGCCGGCCGTCCGTCACGTCTCTGTCTTGTTTGCAAACGAACATTACCTGGGACCACGATATCGTAGTGGAACAGCAGTCATCCGCTGGATTGGTTGGTCCTACCATCGCCACATCACCGACGATAGCCGATGCTATTACACACCACACTCCCAGCGATACGCCAGCCTCCATTTCAAGCTCTCCATCCAGCCTCAGCTCGCTTCCTTTGTCCATGGAACCTTCTCAGCTGCCCTTACCAACAAAATCACCCTGCTTTGTCCACTCACATCTCGACAAGGGGGCTTCACTTCAAGACTGGCTCTACGCAAAGGAGAGAGAAGTTCTAGGTACCGACGTCGGCGTAGCAAAGTCACTCCAACCGCCACAAACGCCCAACTATCAGACAGGTCGAGCCGCTTTTGCACCAGCGGAGCCGCCGCGCAGAGATAGCGTTACTCGCATGTTACCTGTGGACGAGGACGAGGATGATCAGAACAGCAGCAGTCTGACGAGGCAGCTCGCCGAAACTGCTGTAGGAGTTCGAGAAATGAGCAAGCAGCTGGGTAAGCTTTCCCTCGCTTGACGATGTCGTGCTTTCTGTTCATTCCGCACAGGTCGTGCTCGCATACGCGCTAACATCCAAAGTGTCCTCATCGTGACCAAGGCTCGAGACAATAGGCTCATCAAGTTGACGCGCGAGCTTGCCCTTTATCTCATGCTTAAACCACGCCACGGCCGCCGCGGTCTCGTCGTGTGAGTGACTCGTCAGTTGATCCCTTCTCGGTCTTAACATTTTCACAGGTATGTCGATCATCAACTGCAACAATCCCGCCGGTTTGATGCTGCCGGAATAAAACGTGATCATCCCGAACTATTTGAACCTCTTCCTAGCAGGAGGTCATCGAGCAATAATTCACTTTCTTCCATGTCGTCGGTCACCTCTCAGGATGACCCTCATGTACAGCCAGAGGGGCAACTCCGGTATTGGACCAGCGAAATGTGTAGTCGCAGCCCACACCTTTTTGATTTTGTCATTACTGTGAGTGTTTACTTGCAGATTTACTGCACAATTCTAATAAAGCTGCAGCTGGGAGGCGATGGGACTGTACTTTTTACTTCGTGGTTGTTCCAGCGCATTGTTCCACCGGTGCTCCCGTTCGCGCTGGGTTCTCTTGGCTTTCTCACAAACTTCGATTTCGCGGATCACCAGCCAGTGGTCGATTCCGCCATCGATGCGGGCATTCGAGTAAATCTTCGTATGCGTTTCACCTGTACCGTATACCGCGCGGTATTCGACAAAGGGAAGTGCAGAAAGGCGGTCAAGAAGGGTGAGACTGGCGAAATCATGATGAAAGACATAAGGAAGGGTGGCTGGGAAGCACTCGAGGGCAGTTGGACTGGTGGGGTCTTACCCGACGGTGGAAAATGCACTAAAGACAAGGAAATCATGTGCTTCACCACTCGCCCAGTGGAGACGTTCGAAGTCCTAAACGATCTCGTCGTAGATCGAGGGCCAAGCCCCTATGTCAGTTTACTGGAACTTTTTGGTATGTATAGCTGTTCTTTTTTGTGTCTCATTGATTGTGTCTCACTGGTTGTGTCTCACATTGACTCCGGTGTAGGTGACGAGCACCACATGACCACTGTGCAAGCAGATGGACTATGCGTAGCCACACCCACAGGGTCAACTGCATATTCGGTGAGACCGACCCGAAAATCATCCGGCTTGGGATGCTGACTGTCCAAAAGCTTTCTGCTGGCGGATCTCTTGTCCACCCAGAAATACCAGCCATTCTCATCAGCCCGATTTGTCCACACACGCTCTCTTTCCGTCCCATGCTCCTTCCTGATAGTATGGAACTCAGAATTTGTGTTCCGTACAACTCTCGCAGCACCGCGTGGGCCTCATTTGACGGTCGTGGGCGTGTGGAACTGAAACGTAAGTCGGATTTGTACACAACATTGCATGAATCCTTGCTGAATCTCAGGGCAGAGGGCGACCATATAAAGATCAGTGCCTCAAAATATCCATTCCCTACCGTATGTGTGGATAAGCAGTCCACGGATTGGTTCCACTCGATTTCTCGCACCTTGAAGTGGAACGAACGCCAGAGACAGAAGTCGTTCGTTGTCGTGGAGGAAGGACCAACCAAGATGGGCCGTACGCGGAAAACAACTCTTCGCTCCACTGTAGATGGGTCACTGTCCTCTGAACCACTGGCAGAAGAAGCAGAGGAAAGTGACGAAGAAGCAGAGGATGACGACAAGTTCGATATTGATGACTCTTCAACTAACACCCCGAGCGAGGAACAAAACGCAGCGAGCCACGTCCAAACCGCACAAAGCGTTTCTGAATTCACTCTTGGGGCTTCCAAAGCACGGGAAGTAGGATCACAAACGGATTCTGACCTTGAAGTGGCTGCCGCTGCCCTTACGCATGCCCTCACGCCCAAGTTCCCTCGCTCAGGAAGATCGAGATCGCGATCAAAATCAGGATTGCGCTCAGGGGTTGACACACCAGGACGGTTCGCGGGACCTACCCATTCACCTCCGCAACTCGCGGGCCATTATCACTCAGCGTCCACGTCTGAGATATCCTCACCCACTATATCTGATTCTTCCGATGACTCACTATCAAATATGGACCGTGCCCAACGAGGTGCTAGGGATGACCTCCATCTGGCACAACAATACTTCAGTGGTCGTAGTCGGATCCCTCGAGATAGGGAACTCGACGACAATCTTCAGACACCTACGATACCCGCCAATGTTTCTGACAAACGGACCCATCCACACCACAAAGCGACTGTGAAGGAGAGCAACCATCAATATCATCACGCATTCGCTGTTTGGGGACATGACGAAACCGACAGCGGGACCAGTGACAGTGATCCTTGAGGAAGTCGATGACCGTTCGTTCCCTTTTTGGTGGTAACTTGTTACTTTCCTATCACTAGTTTCATTTTCATCCAACCATCGTTCTTGGGTCTTCGGGGATTTCTGTATCGGATGCACGCCTATTTGTGTATGTACCCTGTATTTAACTGGTGAAACACTCCCACTTTGATCACGTGCGTGATTCTAACCCGAACCAAGGCAACTTTGGCTTATGACCCTGCTGTCATGACGGACCCGGGTGCAGGTCATCTTACCACTTCCCGCGTCAATCGCTTGCTAAGACCCCTTAGGAACAAGTGCAATTGTCTCGCTGCTCTTCCCAAGCCAGCGACCACGTCTTGCGTCACACATCTCAAGACACCATCCGACAGCCGCCCTCCTCTCCTTGTTCTTTGCCGCTCAATAGGGACGAAGAAACTGACACTCGACCGACGTTCCGCAGACGAGTTTGAGCTTGCGAGGCGGATCTATGCGGTGTGCGATGCCTTCAAGAATATCGTACACGCCGCCTATGGTCAACCGTGCAAGGAGCGTATTCCTAGTCTTGGTGTCACGTGTACTCTGGTCATTGGTGAAAACATGCCCGCTTCAAACACTGTAGCAGATTCTGGCGATGATGCGGGCGACGAAAACGGTATACTGAATGGAGACGATATTTACGAGATGGTGCCACCACACTATCGCAGGTATTATCCTCACTCATGTAGGTAAACCGATAGCTGACTAGGTTAACCTCAGGTTCTTGGTAGTGTCGCATGCCTTGTCCATGATCCTAACAATCTGTGACCATCACTATACTCTCGTGACCATCTTGCTCGACCACTGCCTCTCGTTCGGCCTGGCACACGAATCTACTCGTCTTTTGAATATCATCATCTCACAAGCGTTTTTGGCACCTGACACGTCCTCCCTACCCCCAGTCACGCACCCAGCCCACACAAATTATCTTATCGACCTACATGCAAAATGGTCTGTTGAAGCCAAGTTACCTGGTCTATCTTCGGGAACCGTGTTGTTCACTACTTCCGCATTTTGCCATGTGGTATTCAACACCTTGTCACGATCCACTCCTGGCAACTCGCATATCCTATGGACCTCCGAGGTTTTCAACAAATTCTTGCACACTGTCCAGGATGGTGACATCGACTCCTACATTAACATTATTCACATGCTTTGTCAAAGTTTCTGGATAATATCGGGCTCTTCGCCGGATTTTATGCAGGATGACGCACGTCTTATAACCCTTAGGGACAAGCTCTCTGAGTTGATATCGACTTTATTCGATTTGCTTTTCACCCAGCATAATTTACATTCCTCACTCCTGACACCGTCACGAATTCAGGCTGTTGTCGACGTACTCTGTGACTGCCATGCTGCTCGACTTCTTGATTCACGAATGACGACTCCTGGCTTTCCTATCGATTTATTGGATATAGCCATTGTCTTTACAACGCTCATATTCGTCACTTTCCGGAAATCCATCGATAATGCCGACGGACTCCTGGCAATACTTGGTGGCTCAAGTCCCGTTCCGACCACATTTTCCAAACTGGTGGCATATTTTGGTCTAGTTCAAGAAAGTCAGGCATTCCCTGACTTTTTAGAAACATTCCTTTTGGAGTTGAGAACATACTCCTCTGTGTTTCACTCCGAACAGTTGTTTGCGCTGGACGCCTCCTTGTGGGCATGTGCTCTCCAACACTTTGGGACATCCATTACCATTTCTCAGAAGAGCCACTCTGCCCTCGTAACAAAATACAAACAACAACTCATAGAGGGGGTGGATGCATCAGAACGTCGATGCTTCGGAGGGGATATAGAGAGCAGTCCCGTTGTCTCCTCCATTCGTTCAAGCCGCACAAAGCGTACACACCGGGGGAGGCCAAGTGGACATTGGGAATGGGAAGACATGGTTGGGGCTTGGATTCGAAAGACCCCGATACACAAGAAGCGGAAGATCGACGATCGTCCACCAACTCCTTCGCTCGATAGTTCTGTACGGGTAATATCCACCAAGGTTGCATCTGAAGCAACACCAGTCTTTACGCCTTTGACAGTCCGCCGCCAGTATTCATCCATGCTCTCTCCGTCATCCTCCTCCCGGTTCTCTGAGCCCGAGTCTCGCACAGAAGATGGGTCTGAATATCAGGAATCGAGTGACAAGGAAAACTATCCTGGACATTTGACGCCGATTATCAATGCATCGAATCGAGTCAAACGTCGAAGTTCCAATTTCTTCTCCCTATTGGCGGATGCTCAGACGAACCGTATCGTGCTACACTCGAAACGACGCTTTGAACCAAAGTCATCACGTTTCATTATACCTGAAAAGTGCGTATTGCCGCTCTCTTCACAACAATCCCGGCATCCACCGCGCAAGCAAGAACGGAAGCCGAGCTATAGAAAGATGTCACCCCCGCCAAAACCGTCGGGGAGTTTGCTTCCTTCCGATGATTCCTTGGATTTATTTGCCTATGCAACCTCATCGCCAGCTAGATGTTGATTTGGAAGCCGTATACTAGTACATATGCCAAAATCGTGTATGTAATGCAGGGTGCTGAAGTCACGTGGTACTTGCCAACTATGTGCATTCTGACGAATAGTCATTGATGTCATCCCTGGTTTGATAACCACCTCTCAGACAAGGGGTCGTTGCATATAGTTTGGTTAGATCAGAATAGTACCTCTCGCTATGATGGCATGCTTTTTCGACTGTTTCACCTAGATGCTTCAGACTGTCACTGTCTCGTTCTTTGCCTGCAGCAAACCATTCTCTTTGGCCGTTGTGTACAACTTAACACGTGCACTTTCTTGACGTCGTTCACGCTCACCATAACAAGTACGCTTTTTGAAAATTATCTGAAGTGAGTTTATTATTTCTCCGTAGATCGCTCGAGAGCCTTTCGTTCAACAATGTCTCGTTTGGTGACCAACCTATTCCTGGGTGCACACGCGCGAAAATGTGCAAGGTTCCATGTGGTCCAGGCAGTACACTCCCCAGATCAGTGAGCGAACCACCGTCAGCCTCAATGAGCTGGAGATGGCTAGCGATGTTCATCTTGTTTCTCCGGTCAAGACGCTGAAGGCTTGAGATTAGTATCCGGAAGGTCGCCGCAACGATTTGTTACCTTTTGAATTCGAAGAAGTGTCTTGAGCGAAAAGGGCAGGTACTAGCAACTTGGTGAGTGAGAAACCAAGCTTGGTCGGATTCAAAACAGTCTGCAAAAGTATGGCGTCGAAGCTGCGGATCATTTGCATCATTTATTTTTGCCAAGTCATGGTAGGTGCGAGCCGGGAGCCAACACCCACGGATTGTTTGAAGGTCGTGATAGGGTCCATGCCGCTGAAATTTGCAGGTTTCCACTGAGTTTCACCCAATTAAGCAGCCATACTTTTCCGATCACAGCACACGAGGGATGCATAGAGACATTCTCTTGCATACTTGCTCTGCTTCGGGAGAGCATGGAGATATGATGGGAGCGTAAAGAGGAATGTGTGTAAAGTAGCGCGAAAAGTTTGGTCAAGAAGGAGCGGGGTTGTGCATAGTCAATCGGCCAATAACCCCACCTCAGGCAGCGGTGCGTCTACTGTGATGGGCCTAGTGTCGGCAGAACCCCTCAAATCAGGTCTATCCATGTACAAGCCTCCTTTGGCAGGCCTTGATGTAGGATTTCCGTAACGGCAACCTTGCCAAGTACGGGGCGTGTGACGCTGATGGCTGAAACGTCCTGGTGCGACGTAAATGTAGTATCCACTGTCCTCATCGATCCCTCAAGGAATTCAGCACTAACAGGATTCAGGGTAGAGGCGCAGATAATCGTACCGTTACAAACCGAAATAACCAAGACATGGAAGTGGGGAAAACATAGCAGGCAAGCGCCAACATAATGCGCAGATAGCGAAGCAAACGCCACCTTCCACCTTCGGACATGTCCAGAATCCCGTCTGGCCTACGTACCCGAAGGTCGAAGGACAGACCCGAGCGCCTGAACAGGCTATGTTGGGAAACGCTTACTCAACTTGCCAGGGCATAGTCGAATCGACCCAAGCCCAAGATCCTGCAAGACCCGTTGCGCCTGAAATTCGCCTCTCATTCGAGTCTATCGTGTTTCTCTCCCTACTGTATCCCGAGCGTAGAGTACACGTTCGATTCAGACTAGTACTAGCTTCAACGACACAAATGTGGACAAGAACTAACCTGGAGCTTGACGTTTGCATAGTACAGTGAGAGTGTAAGGCCCTGACAAGCAGCTATTTGCAAGAGCCGCCTTGAGTTACGGTATAACAGAGAAAGAGGACCGGACTGGTGAAACCAAAGTAGCCGGCTATTCTGCATGTCGAATTACTGGTCTCGTAGAGGTAGCAACTTGGGAACACCTTGATCGCCTCCTCGATATACCAGTACGGCGTGAGATAGGTGACGTCGATTCTGTCGATGGTACTAGCACTTCCAGTGAGTATCCCAAGGATACGGCCGTCTAGCAAGGACGATAGAGCCCGAGTCACTGGCCCGGGGAGCGGAGAAGGGACCGTTCGTGTTGCCATACAGGAGGACAGCGATCTCAATCAACATCTCCTAGATATCGTATTCCTTGTAGACACGAGTGAACGGCTCCATTCCCATAACGCGGCGGATGGTAGTGCCAGTAGCAAGATCGTTCGTGACGACGGGGAGACACTTCTCCTCATTGGGATCGAGGGGCTGGGGGTTGTAGATCTCGTGGGCTTGGACGACGCTGAACGCTTGGAGAAGACCGTCCTGCGGGTACTTGAAGCCTGCTCGGTCCTCAGGCTGGGGGAACACGATTTTGCCGTAGTCTGACGACGAGACGTTGCCGCCTGCATGGGAATATAAAGTCGGCTAAAACTGCGTGACGACACTGGCAAAGAGATGAAAACGTACCGGCATAAACCTTGTTGCCCTTAAACGTGGCCCAATTGAACTTATCGTTGTAGAGCTCGCTGAGCGCCCAGTCCCTGGTAAAGTAATGGGGCTTGATGGCGACGGTAATGTACTTGACGTGGACAATCTCGCCGATGATGCGCTGGCCCGGAGTTGTCCAACTCTTTGTAAAATCGCTGTGGAACTTGCTGCCCTGTCGATCGTCTTCTTTGCCTTCTCTACCAGGACCAAGTACTCCTTGCGCTTTCCGGTTATCTCCTCGTCCTTCTCGGGCTCGTCCAGCTGGCGAAGCTCCCCCAGTCATTGATCGAGTCGTCGATGGCGACCATCATGCTCTGGATGACGTTGGTGTAGCCCATGCTACCGAGAACGATGGCCTGCTCACGAGGATGGCTCCTGATCATGTGGAACAGGCCCGTGTTGCGATGGCCGAGAGCGGGCGACATGAGATCAGGTGAGGAGGAAGACGCGATCGCTCTCCTTGCTCTCGAGGAAGTAGAGAGCGCCAGTGCCCTCAAAGTGAGGGGTCTTCAGTGGGGTGATGGAGAGGCCGAAAGTGGGAGCTCAGGGCCTACGAAGATCGGGAACGGGATCACAGAGGGGGTTGAAGCTGAGCATCTTGGGGCCAGAGACGGAGCGGGTGATGATGGATTCACGGAAGCCTACTTCGATGCCTTCGAAACTGGCCTCAGCCAAGAAGAACGCAACGGCCTCGACCGCAGTGCTGGCATCCTCGTAGAGGAGAGTTGGCTCGACACCAATCCAAAGCAGAAGAAAGCTGAACGCCCTCTTCCCTGCCTCTGCGAAAGCGAGGGGGTCCGTCGGCGTCCAGAGGACCCTCTTACCGTCGAGCAAGATATAGATGCGCTTACCGACGGCACGCCAGGTGGCCTTTGTGGGATGGTTGTAAACGGGGCGTGCCTCTCTGATGATACGCTGGGACCCGGGCCAGTGCATACGAGCCAAGCATATCCACTCTTGTAAACGCACAGAGCACCGCTAGGAGTGTCATAGAAGCCGTAAGTGGTGTTGGGGTAAAAGGCGGAGAGACGTTCCGCGTCAGAGACAACCTTGTCCGAGCCTCTGGAACATGTAGGCATAGGGAAACGGGAGATGAGGGCAGAAGTGGGAGAGACTGGGAACCCAGTTGTTTGCTTGTTATAGACCTCTTTGCAAGAGCCAGGAAGACCTCATCGATGCCAAGGGGGGGAGTTCAGACGACACTAGGAAACAAACGGTCAGCAACAAGGCAACAAAGACTAAAGGACTCACTTGGCTGTTTTGGAAAACACGAGAAACAGTGGCAAGCGTCTTATGAAAACAGAGACGATGTTGTTGGCAGACGACGGGATAGGGAAAGCGTTCTAGGTGAGTACGCGACAAGATGGGGAATCTTTTCAATGCCCCATTCACTGCTCTAATGTTGCCAGGCCAGAAGACGGGCGAAAATGTAATTCGGAGTGACATATCTCATATCAACAGCGGGTGCGTTATGAATCCGTTTCTCAAAAACCATAGAGGTATGCCCGAAAAATTTAGATGGAAATGGTCATGATGTTTTCCCGACTGCCTTCTACCGTCACGGTGACAGTGCCACTCGGACAGCTATGCATATGCCTCGGAGCCTCCTCACCATGCGTCTACCTCATGCATGTTGGAGGATGAGGCGGAGAATTTCGGACCCTTCCCAACGGTCAACCAGCATTACCAGTGATTCACCACCAGCATATATAAATATTAGCAGGGGGTAACAGAAGCCCGAGTCCGAGTCCACTTTTCCTTTCAACCCTGAGTAAGTGATTTGCTTTAGCATGCTTGTCGACTCTTAGACCTTGGTTGGCATCTAGAATGTCAGAGTCTGACAACTGCAGTCTTGCCCTTGCCCATTCTGCATCTCCTTCAAACTCTTGTCCAGTATCGAAAACGAACTCGGTGGAGGCAGACCTAGGTACTTTTGGCCAGGCCAAGGTTGTTTCTTTAAATCACATGCGACGCTGGCCAATTGATGGCGTTTATAGTCCACCAATGCTACCACCTTGAATGTTTTGTTTCTCGGGGAAACCAGCGTGGGGGGGTGTTCTATCATCGACCTTGTTGCAGGTCCAAGAGAGCAGAGAACAGCTCTCCTCATTGGTCGTCGGGCTGGTAAAGATGTGCGCAGCCTTACACTTGGTGGCAATACATTTAAGCTGTATACTGCACCCACAAGCGGATCGGTATCCTCCGACGTGCATAAGGGAACAATCCAAAGCGTCCTGACCGACCTTCACCGAAATGGTGGCGTACATCTACTCGTATACTGCATAAATGCGTCATGCCACTCCTCCGGATCGTGGATTCGCGAGGCTCACTGCGTCCTCGCTTCAAGTTCCTTTTCAACATGTGTCCCTGCGGTCGCGGTGGTCAGTGGAGCGGCTGATGTCGAGAAAGAGGATTGGTGGTCTAGTAATGAAGACGCCCTAGCGAAAGAGGGGCTTGACTTCAAGGGCCACACATTCATCCGGATGAGCGGCCAGTCACCTGCAGGAGAGCACATCTTGGAGAGTCGTCGTGGCTTGCATGCCCTCATTCTTCAAAACTATCCCACCGACACCAACGCACAAAGCTCCCAACATAAGGTTCCCCACAAACAGCCTTCTAGGGCGAATTCACTTCAAACCATGCTCATCGCGTTGGCCGGGAAGAATTCGCCTAATGTGTCCACCGATTCTAAACCCATTGTCGTTGTGCTTCTGGGAGAAACTGGCGTTGGCAAAAGCTCACTCATCAACGTCATCGCGAAGGACTGTGTTGCCAATGTGTCATCAGACACTGTGGGGTGTACTAGGACTACTTGCAGGTATATCATCGAGGAGAAGGGCAGAACATTTCATCTATACGACACCCCTGGCCTCGTTGATCCTCGGATGGGTGTCGACGAGTTCGTAACTCCAATCGTCACCATCCAAGAGTTGATGTGTAACCTTGATAAACTTGGAGGCGGCCCTGACCTCCTCCTTTTCTGTGTCGATGATTCAAAGCCAACGGCAGCTCTACAGCGAAACTACCGTCTGTTTCACAAGATCATCTGCGGAACCAAAGTTCCGTCTGCTCTTGCCATCACGAAACTTGACGAAGGTCAGGACGCTGATCAATGGTGGAATCAACACCGAGCCACGATTCGAAAATTTGGCATCGAGTTCTCAGGCCATGTCGGTTTTCAACGCGAGAGAAGGCACGTGAATCTCAATCCAGAGATCGAAGGGTGGCAGTCCAGAGACTCGCTTTTGTCGATCTGTGCTATGCGCATGGATGGACGGAAGAATGGGCTCAAGTCGATGCGTTCCTTGTTGGGGCATGTGGTCAGTTCCGCCACTGCCTTGTGGCATCGACAGTCAACGCTGGAGAGGAGCTTGATAGATGAGTGTGGGTTGAATGAGAAGATCGCTGAAGAACTTGCGAAGCGGTTAAATTCCTGGAAGCAGTCTAATAATTGAAGCACACGGACGATTTTCACTTTCATAGTCGCCTTCTCTCTTTTTCTTATCTGCGGCAGTTGCAATGATCAATGCTTTCTGGTCACCACCATACATCGCATATTTACATCCATATTGGCAGCACGAGTCTTTAGAGAGTCACCACATGGCGCATAAAGTCATATCAAAATGTCACAGTATTTTTAGCAAGAGTGTTTGGAGCATGGCATGCCTACGACAGGCAGCGGCGCCAGCATACTGTGAGGCAATGCAAGGCCGACATGATTGTAATTGTACAGCCTTCCAGGTTAGCTTATGCGTGGTGATGGTGCCACGGCCCAGACGTGGTGCGATGTGCATGCATTAGGGAGAATTGTGAAATGACGGTTTGCGACATGACAGCCATGATAATGTCGTCCGGTCCTGGGTTGGATCAGACATTCGATCCTAATTCTGAACCTAAACCTGGTTCATTGAGACAGCTTTCTCCCTGAGCAATCCTCATGGACTGAGGGATACCTCAAGCCTACTCGTGGTTTTGAGCGATATTATCCACGATAGGAATTCCAAGTCAGGTTCGCCACGTTTTTGGCAACTCTTCACGCCGTTTGCCATGCATTGATCCCCGTGTTTTACCAACTAGGGGTGCATTTAATCACCGAGGATCATCTGGGCTAGTCGAGGCATACAGCACCATCGT
Source organism: Fistulinella staudtii (assembly GCA_038094235.1). Classification (NCBI taxonomy): domain Eukaryota; kingdom Fungi; phylum Basidiomycota; class Agaricomycetes; order Boletales; family Boletaceae; genus Fistulinella; species Fistulinella staudtii. The sequence goes on along the minus strand of JBBPTS010000001.1, from coordinate 206,618 downwards.
CGCGCGTTCGTTTGACAGTCCAGACATACTGGACATCAACTGTTCGCTCCCTCTTCGTTCTTCCACTTCTACGTTGTTCATCGTACCGTCGTTGCCTGGTAATCGGCGGCGTCTGCTGTTGCACAAAGTTTAGCGCATAGACTTCCTTGACGCTTTTCCACAGCGGTACGTACGTTTTTCATGAGGTTGATGAGGTCTGATCTGAGCGCTCAGTAGATCACCCATGAGTCCCTCATTGAATATCATCCTGTTCGGGGAGACGGGCGTTGGAAAAAGCTCAGTGATCAACCTTATTTCTGGGAGCAACATTGCAAAAACGTCTCCAGACGTCCAGGGGTGCACCATGTCATTCACACCCTACAACTTCGAAGTCGACAGGAGAACCTTTCATATCTGGGACACTGTTGGCCTTGATGAGCCAGAAATGGGTGTCAATGGCTATGTTGCCGCGATCAAGCAAGCTCGGGACCTTATCCAGAACCTCTCAGACAGAAAGGGCGTCGATTTGTTACTTTTCTGCATTCGCGGAGGCAGAGTCACAGCGACTGTGCAGAGCAACTACAGGCTGTTCTTCGAAGTTCTTTGTGGTTCCAAGGTCCCGGTCGGACTCGTCATCACGCATCTTGAGCGGGAAAACGATATGGAGGGCTGGTGGGACAGAAACCAGGGTGATATACAAAAATACGGGATCAAAGCTGCGGGGCATGCCTGTGTCACTGGGCTGCCGAACCATCGCAAGTCCAAGGAGTCGAGAGAGAATATTCTCGAGTTGTTGCGAGGACGAGACGGCGCGGACAGATACAACATGCCGCCGGATAAGTGGTATGCGGCGATTTACCACTTTTTCAAACAATCTCCCGCCTTGAAGGATCTAAAGCGGAAGGAAATTGTGAAGCTCCTGGTGAAACGTTGCAAACTGGATCAGAATGTAGCAGAGGAACTTGCTATCGAGTTGGAAGAGGGGAATCAAACTGCGGGTTGATCGGTATAGATATGAGTGTGTTCACGAGTGCTGGCCATCTGTTTCCAAAGCATACATATGTGCAACTCTTTCTGCAGGACAGTAATAGCTTATTATGATAAATTGGCATCCTGAGTCGGTCAAACGATAGTGGCAATAAACGAAACAGGCCTAAGCTCGAATGGCAAGCGCGAACCGTCCAACCCTCAGGCCTCAGGCCTTATCGACATCAGCGGTGTCTGCACTAAGAGGGGATGTCGTTTCAAATTCGGAGTGACGTCTACTTGGTAGGTGCATTACTTGTATCGCCGCATAATCGAGTAATATATAGCAGGCCCAAAAGCTTCATAACTCGGGCACGACAACTTGATCTCGTTAACCTTTTTGACCACCTGAACTAGAAGCAACTTTAATACACCCACGATCGGCCTCTTGTGGTGCACTATATATATGCAGTGTCGTCACTAGGTGAGAGAGGTTGATTCCAAATTCCCAACACGTCATCCGAAAGCAACAGATGAGAGGTACCTCCTTCAGAGGTCGTTCTCCTAGAAGCCCGATTTATGCAGAGATCCCCAGACCAGCATCGTCGACTTTGAAGATCTTGATCGCTTCCTCGGCCCAAATTCTATGATCAGATACTGTCGCTGGAGAAGCGAGTGCCGATGCTAGGATGCCAGTAAGAGCAAACAGAATCTGAAACGTAAAATTTCTCGACTAATCGTGTAGTTCATTCACCTACGTTCAAGACTAGGCCTGAAATGATTCCCTGTCATGATGAAGCTTGGGCGAGACAGCTTCTCTGCATCACGCTCCTAGCCTGCGGCATTTGCATGGATTAGCCCTCGGAATTCTATCCTCCAAAGATAAACGGTGGTACGATACCTATGATAGCCGGCGGAATCGTTGACAATAAATTGCAGGACAGAAGACTGTCCGCTGACCGTGCCGAAGTTTACGCGTAAGGTGGACGTGAGAGAGAAACTGAGATAAACGCAAGCGCATGTCCTGCCATGACATTCCAAATCGAGCCCAAGTGTGTCCTCGGCGGTAGGAGTTTACGTTGGCGTTGGGAGCACTAGGCGTAAGCGGTTCCGAGATAAGTACAATGGTTCATGTGACATGCATCGCGAAACAGGGCCAAGGAAAAAAAAAAAAAAAGAATAATAATAATCGCCGTTCGCGATGAATATGCCCAACTTATCCGTGCGTACTAAAACTGCAAACTTGACAGACTTGACTCGGGTAGAAGCAGCTCTTGTATGTAAAATCGGTTCTCTGCCCGCGAAGCCAACTCCCACGGCGTTTCTACTTGACGAGGGCGGGCATTTCGGCACCCACAACTGTCGACCATTTCAAATAATGTTGTGAGACCGTGGCATTCAAAATGGCACAACAGCACACAATTACGATCCTACATACATCTTCGAATGATTACATGGATATGCTTGTCGAATATTATTTACGGAGAGTATATATCATACTAAACCGTCAGATGAGCGAACTCGATAAGCGTCTGGCCGTCTCATTATCCAAATTGCAACGCTTGACCAACATGTTGAACATCTTCTCCTGTTTTGACCGGGGCTTGATGTGCAGAAACCGTCCTAAACCTGCCAATATTGCTGCAAGCCACGACTCTGTCTGCATCGAAAACTTCCGTCTGTTGTTTATCTGGGACGAGAGGAGGGCGCGCAGCGCGGCTTTCGATTCGTCATACTTTTCATCATCTTCCACCCCGGTGACGCATGCGTGCCCGACGCTATCGATACCGTATGTCTTGATGTGCGGCTCGTTCCTGCCCCACCAATCTTCCATCTTTACTTCTCTCTCCAGGTTGGTAATTACCATGGCGACCGGGACCTCCTTGCTACACAGCACTTCGTAAAAGAGCCGGTAATTGCTCTGAGTCGTCATCGTGATCCTACCGGCGCGTATGCAGAACAGCAGGAGATCGACGCCTCCTGCGTTATTCAGCTCTCGGATAAGCCCATACGCTTTTTCGATGGCAGATAGATAGCCATTGAACCCGATCTCGGGATCGTCGAGGCCAACGGTGTCCCATATTCGGAGTTCGGCACCCCCAAGTGGGATGGTGTGCTTTGTGGACTGTAGGGTGCAACCCTTGGCGTCAGATGAGACTTTGGCGAGTGGCGCTCCAGCAAGGAGATTGATGACGGAGCTCTTTCCGACGCCAATTTCTCCAAAGAGAATTACATTGAGGGTTCCTATGATCCATAACGCCGTTGGCGAACTCGGAGTGGGGTTTGAATGGGCGTGCTCACCGGGATCGGATGGGGACATTTGCAACACTCTTTCGTTAACTTGGGTTGGTATTGCTGTATTCGTACCAAGAAAGCCGAATAGAGAGCGAATATACGGTTCGTAATTTGCAGAAAGGCTGGTTGACGGAAGGCGAGCTTACGAGGAAAGAGTAGTCTGGAACCTGCTGATTCCAGGCGTGACGCGGCATGGGCGTACGCTCAATCTGGGCGATTCCAATGTAGCGAGAGTGTACAGCCTCTGCATAGCTTATCATGCGTCATGCACGAGTATCACGCAAGTAGATCCACGCACCTGCGGCTTGTTAACCAGCGGGAGATATGGTTTTGAAGATCCGGGTGGTAGCTCCAAACGCGAGGATTGATCTACGCGGTGGTTTCTGTCCTAGAGAGTGCACCGCTTTGTCCAAACATGATAATGTGACGGACGCAGTAGCCACGATTTCGAAGAATAGGGCCTCGGGAATCGATAATGTGCTTCAAGCCAGTACTAGCCTGCTTGTTCGATGGACTGTGGACGCTTCAAAGCTTTGGAGATGAGGAGCAGCCGAAAGCCCAGCATACTTGATAAGTATCAGATTGTGCCAAGCGGCGGTTTTATGACATCGATATGAAATACGCGTATCTTCAACACCCACGTTTGTGATAGGATTCGGTTCTTTTCCCATGGCGGACCTATTTTGAGGCGCAGCACCGATGAAACGTCAATCTGGCGTTTCAGTTCCGGCACCAGGTTACTCGTTGGAACGGTAGTACGGGCAAGAGCATCAACAAGAGGGAGACGGTGGCGATTATTACAAAATGGATTGACTAACCGATAAGATGATGTATTATGGCATGGTGTGAGTGACGTACATAGGGGCGAAAGGAGATGAGCGTAAGATCCATTTGAATGTATTGGTGGGTCTTGACTATGACAGCACCGACGACCGAGACATCCATATTGGACAGAGTACCTTGGGTATGCTCCGGTGTTATGGAGCCTGAGGAAGATGAGGAACGTCGCCCTGGGAACACAATTACTATAAGATGCGACAGACAAACCGGTGGAAGAGTGCCGATGCAAGGGGTGGTTGTGATACGGGTCAAGTGCGACAGATGAGTTGCCAAGGAGGGTCGCGGGTGCAATCGAGGCGGATAGCTGAACTGAACGTGTGAGGGGCGGGAGCGGGAAAGAGTGACCGCTCGGGGCGATGCCGACATGATGCTACCCGGTTGGAAGAAGCCCATGGAGAGAGAGGAGTGAAAGAGGTAAACATGCTTACCACACGTGTTTCTCGTACCCCTTTGGGAGACCATCTTGGTCTGATCCGACAAAGGGACCCGCCCTGTGGAAAACATGAGGCCTCCTGCATGAGTAGTGTCCAAGAGTCGGCTCACGAGATGATGATGTCTTGTTCGCATCGTCTGATACGGCGACGAGCAAAATTATTGAATGGCCCAGCGCGCGCTTGTCCTCTACTAGTATCTTGTCAAGTGCACAGCCACATATCTAGCTCAAAAGGCAAGCATGCTGCCATCTCAGTTTCGCACGCCTTTCTGTCAAGGCCGTCCCTTCTCTCGTCCCTTCTTCTTTCCCGACGACGACGACGACAGCGACGACAACGACGCCAACGATACCCTTGACGACCCACTCCCTTCAATTCATCGCGATGTCGACGCGTCGTACTTTGCTTCGCAGCATCGCCTCAGCTTCCCTCCCAGTTGCGGGTGCATCCCCACTCGCATCTGCTCTTTTTGGCCTGCGGGTCTCATCTCCCGCTGTCGTCTTCCTTGCCACGCTCTCTCTTATCCCCTCCAAACCTCTCTCCCCCCCTTCCCCTTCTCCGATCACCCCAGTCGTCGTCCAGTCGCGCGTCCCGAGAAAATCACTCATCCTCGGCCTTCTCTCCCTCGCCGCTCTCTCCTTCCTCGTCGATGGCCTTGCTTACGTGGCCTACGCTGTCCTTAATGGCGTCTGGAGGCCTGGAACGGGCGTTGAACTTGCCGCCTTGCTTGGTCTTGTTGCATACACCGCCCTCGCCGCCCTCGGGGCTTACAAGGACGTGAACAATATTGAGATCTGGTCTCGCAAGCGTGTCAGAGCCGCCATCTTTGTTGCACTTGCGCTTGATATAGCTCAGGTTGTTTTGTTGGCGGTTTCTGTCACTACACGCGGTCAGTACAAATGTACGTTTATATGCGCTAATTGCTCATTCTCATCTGCCATCAGACCCTAGGCGTATTTGTGACACATCCAAACTCGCAGAATGCGTGCCAGAGACGCTTCATTTCTTCACTCCCCTCCTCCGCGTCATCTTTCTACTTCCTCTCTTCCTCGTTCTACTGTGCCCTCGCATCATCTATCTCCCTGTTGATCCTCAAACTGAGACAGCCGAGGCGGAAAGTGCCCCGCTTGTTAGCCAGCCGAGCGTACTTCTTCAGGAGAGTAATGAAGCAGTTTCTGGGAGTGAGAGTCGCAAGTATGGTACCTTTGGAGGACAACCCGAGCCTTGTCCTGTAACGAGTTCTCCGACTGTCAGTCATTTTCTCACTCATTGTACTATGTTTATCGCAACTGAAACTCGATTTAGCCTGATTCGTCGTTGGCTGTCTTGTGTCGATTGCGTTCTTATATTCCTGCTGCCAAGGGTGTCATCGTGAGTTCCAATAGTTTTGCCTGTTCTTTTTTGATGGATTATTTGATCAGTGGTCTGTTACATTGCTTCACGTTTTAACCCGAGTCATTACGCCACTTCTTCCGCTCTCTCTCGGTGCGGCCCTTGATGCATTTCTCTCTTCCTCTTCCGCTCCAATTCCTGCGCCCTTTGGTGGCTCTCCATACACCTACATTCTTGTTTTCGCTTTGCTGCACTTCCTAGTTTCCGACGGCGGCCTTCCGAATCTCACCAAAGTCCTTATCTCTCGCCTGGGTGCTGATACGGAGGATGTCCTGTCGTCTCACTACACTGACCATGGTCTCGGCCTCGCCCTTGGTTGTGGAAAAGACAAGGTTCCGGTGGATGTATTTCCCGTAACCACCGACGCTGCAACCAAGGTTCTGCATGCTACCTCAGCTATTATGGCAGCGACCGATGATGGCTTGATTGGCGTGGTCGTGCTCGGTGTCCTCTTTGGCTGGGAACTTGGCCTCGCTGTTCTGATTTCCCTGGGTATATACGGTTCGTCCTTTGATCATTCGCTAATGAGATTCTAGTCTTGACGCACAGCATAGGATATTTCATTTGTCTCACCTCTCGCTCTTCCACTCTCTCGGCTAGTCTCGTAACGACTTCCCTCTTTGCGTTTACCCAAGCCCTGCTTGCTTCTGGTGTCCTTTTACTCGGTAGTTTGTATATCGCGAAGGGTATCACTGAAGGCATCTGGAGTGCTGGGGCTTGGGCTGCTTGGGTTTGGTATTGGAGTATCCTTTTCCTCCCTCTTAGCTGGGTTCCTTCGCTGAGGGTGGCTACGAATGATGTGAGATCAATCTTCAAGGCCCTTGATAAACCTGTGGCCATTGTTCATGGGAAGGATAACATTGATGGAACCGGCGGGGTTCAGGTCAGGTTTGGTATGTGTCTCCCATATTGCATTGTTCATTCGCCCTGACAATTCAAATTAGACAATATTTCTCTTACCTATCCCTATACCGATACCCAGGAGCCGGTCCCTGCGCTTCGTGGTGTTTCCTTTGGTCTTCCGGCTTCTTCTGTTACTGCTGTTATCAGCAGCCCAGGATCGACAAAGTCAAGCATTTTGAAGGCTCTTTGCCGCCTGTACGACGTTGACTCGGGTTCTATCTACTTCAATGAAACTCCCATCCATTCCCTTTCAATTACTTCGCTCAATTCTCTTGTTGCTATCATTCCCGATATCTCTGTTGAGAATCGTGCAAAGGCTGTCTCGCATGCCCTTCGAAAGGATGCTAAAGTCCTTCTTGTAGAAGGCCCTTTGGAACGTGTATTGATTGGTGGCAGGACCATACTTTGGGAGGTTGGATCAAGCGGGCTCGAAGGTATCGATGATGTGGATCAGTAAGTAAATTGATCAATGCGCGCTACGTGATGACTCACCGCTATTCGTAGAATCCTGGTATTAAAAGATGGACAACTTGTTGAATCTGGACCTTTCAAAGAGCTTGTGCAGTCGGACGGTTTATTCGCGTCGTTATGGACCGATCATCTCAGCCGTGGTGCTCCTGTTCCTGGTTCTTCCTCTGCAACAGCAACCGGTGTCGTAGAAGGATACGACGTTTCGATTAGCAACGCCCAACCTCTTAGTGACCAAATTGGCGAGACTCCCGCTGCAGATATATCGGCATTTGATACACCACGTGCCGGAACTGCATCAATCCGTGTTGTCTCTGTCCATGCGCCAACGGCTTCGATTCGCGCCCCATCCATTAAGCCTGCTGCGAGCATCAGAACAGAAAGTGTCGCCCCATCTGTACCAACAAAGGATTTCCCTCATCCTGTCTCCTTCCCTTCGAGTCCAGAAGAACCGGTCGCTTTCCCCGCGTCTTCGAATTCTGTCACTCAAGTTGTATTCCCGGCTTCATCGGCCCCAGCGCCTATCGCATTCCCCAAGACTGATGATTCGCGCTCCATCGAGAGTGGCTCGCAGGCCCATGTCCGTCTCCCGACGTCCATCACCTTTGATACGCCCGCTACGCCGCCACGGGTATCCACGCCAGATCCGACTGGCGCTCCTACATCATCATCCACACCTGATGGCGAAGGGAAGAGGAAGCGGATCTCGTCGCAGAACTTCCAGCGGTTGGCTAGAAGAATTTCCCTTTCGACACCTAAAAAGGGAGGGATTCCGGGTATTGCTGGTATCGCCGGTGTATTGAGGCGGGATGTGAGCGTCAAGTCAACAGACAAGGGCAATGGCGAGACCGGTGTTCGGGAAAGCACCGATGCTACTGGCAGTTCAAGCGCGCCTGAAACAGCACGGAACTCGGGGGAGATAAGTGCAGAGCGGAGCGAGAAGGACAAGGAACGAGAGGAAAAGAAGCGCAAGCGAAAGAGCTTCATGGAGGTGGTTGGTGCGATACGAGGCGACAGTGGGACTAGCGCAACCCCAACGGCGCCTGCGCCTGCGATGGACACAGACCCACAAGGGGTTAGCACGGGCGAGAGTTGAAGATAACGTGATTTCTTTTTTTTCTTCGCATTTTCATTTCACTCTTCCTTTTCTCGCTCACATTGTGATTGATTTTCTCTTATGTCTAACACGGTCGTGGATTCATCCTGTTCTTCATTCTTCAAGCATATTTGCAACGATCTCACATTGTCCCTCACGTCAGTGAGTATCGAATAGTTGTCATATAGTGAATTTAGGGAGCCGGGATACTCGGTGTAGTTAGTTTACGACCCCTGCATGACCGCAATGGATAAGCTTGGTTTGGTTTCAAGTGATGTGCATCTAAATTATTGGTCATAACACACGCTGGGATCTTGTTGTCCTAGTTAGAAAGGGTCCTGTTGCAATGTTGATGGTGCCCTAGTGCGGTTTATTGGTTTGAATGGGTAACGGAAATGAAGTAGCTAACCAAAGTGGGCATGGAGCGGTGCTAGACCGAGTTGGAGTATTTGAAATTGATAACGAACGTAGATGTGAGGGGTGGTGGCTGGCGAGATGGTGACTTGGCAAAGAGTCACAGTGGCTACAGAACAACGGTGGCGGGGTCCACTTGCATCGACATCCTCTTACAGCCTGTTCCAAAGAGATGTGGTCAAACCGAGGTCACAAGGGGCCTTCGATGAAGTCCAGTCTAGAACTTCCAACGCGCCATTTAGGGTTCATTCAGACCGGAGTTTAAACTTCGAGGGGGGTGAGTTATAAAAAGGGGCATCTTCGAAATCCCCATTTCGTCGTATCCCTCTCTCGCACGTCCACGTCCCTGGGTATTCCGTGTTCCGGGTCTCGGTTTACGTTCCTCTCCTGTACGACGATTTCAAGCCAAATCTAGTGTATTATCAGTGGTCTGCATCACCTTCTCGTGTCCATCGCATCATGTCCTCCAAAATCTATGTTGGGTCAGTCTGCCTTCGCACTGGACATATTTAACGAGAGCTTCTTCTGTCTTTGGCGGAGGGAGCGGAACTAATTCCTTGGCTTTGTCCCCACTTTCGCGTCTGTAGAAATTTGAGTTGGAATACAACCGATGACGCTTTACGACAAGTCAGTGCTTTTGACTATGTAGCAGGGATCTGAAATATGGGCCTTTGCTATGTCGTCTTGCTTGTCTCTGAATGAATGTTTCTTACGTCCTTGCTTTACTCCTTTGCATGGCATTTCCCACTTGCTGCTGTTGCTGCCTCATGACACGCCAACGATGCCGAAAATTAGGCGTTTTCACAATATGGACAAGTGGTCGATGTGCGCGTCGTTTTCTATTTTGCCATCAGAGTGCTGCTTATCTACCGTAACGTTTTTGTCATATTCGTGACCCACCGATCAGAGCATTGTTATGCGCGATCGCGATACCGGCCGTTCGCGTGGTTTTGGCTTTGTTACCTACGGCACCCCAGACGAGGCCAACGCTGCCATAAATGCGCTCAACGAACATGAGCTTGATGGCAGGAGGGTAAAGGTAAACATGGCAAACGCCCGTAGTGGCGGTGGAGGCGGTGGAGGTTTTGCCCCTCCGAGTGGTTTTGCTGGTGGATATGGCGAGTTTCTTAATAGCAGCGCTCTCACATGTGCTCACTTGCGACCTAGCTGGCGGCGGCTATCCTGGCGGTCAGGGATACGGTTCCGTCCCGGGATATGGCGGCGGTTTTGGTGGTCAAGCCGGTCAAGGTTTGCTTCCATGTTCTATCACCGACAAGATGATTGTATCGTGACATATTCCAGGTTTTCCTGGCTATCCTAGTGGACAACAAGGGTATCAAGGAGGCGGATATCCAGGGTACCAACCGGCCGGCGGAGGATATGGCTACTAGGCTAGGTAGGTTCTAAACCCCCTGCCTGACTAGTTTGTGTCGTGAATTTTTTGGCCCTGCAGTTGACGATTGCCGGTGTTCTTCAGTCTCCCCCGGACCATCCATTCCCTTTTTTCTTCATCGCTTGCGCATTCCATGTGTTGTCGGCCTGTTCCACCAGGCAGCGTTGTGTAAAATGTAAAGCAAAACTCCCGCATGCGTCCGTCTTTTTCTTTCATCTTTCTAGCTTTCTCTTCCTATTTCCTTTCCCTTTCCCTTTGTCCGGGCGTACTCTCGCCGCGATGTTTGCGCCATGTATTTGTAAAATGACGAACTGTGGAGGATCTCCGCATCCCACCAATCTAGAGATTTACTGAGTGCGAAAAGTATGCAAGATGCTTGAGACCGGTGTTACTGGACGGCATAGGTTATGTTTCGCCAGCAGCTTGATCGACGGCGTAGAGCGCGGGAGCAGTTCGAAATTTTAGAAGACCGCGAGTCAGTAGTTTGCTCACGTGCAAGGTCTGACTCACTCCTGAGGTTCCCACCAAGGCACGTGTAATCTCCTGCGAGTAAGCAGTAAACTGCTATGAAGTTGATCATGATATTGTAATCAACACTGGGATCCACTGCTTCCATCATCGTTGATCTCTGTAGTCAGGATATTTGATCAGCAAGCTGTCACGCTTTTGTGACCTCTAGCAGTGTTGTTTTGATGATCTCTTTGAATTTGACACCTATCCCTTTCTCAGAGCTTGTGTACGTGAAGCATGGGCACATGTGTGCGCATGGAATGTGCCTTCTTCATTGTCATCTCTTGGAGGGCCTTTCTGCGCATCGACTGAGTTGCCATCAATCCCTCGTGCTGACAAAGGAAAGAGTACCCGAGGGTAAGCGAAAGCAGACAACGAGCTGCTTGACAATGCGTACCGGAAAAGAAGCCGTCCATCTTCGATGACTCAGACCTCAAAGACGACAGCAACATGGAGACTAGCAGCGGCTTTTTCATACCCGAAATATTCCGAGGCTCCTCGTTCTAATTCCTTCAAGGCTTCACGCCCGTCACCATACTCTTTTTTTTGCACCCGTCCCATGATTCAAGTGCTACCATGTTAGTAGCTCTCGTCTCGTTTTTCGCGTGTACGTTCAACATGGTGGCCATCTACAATGAGAGTGTGGCAACCCTGCCGAGGGGTCACAACAATCAGCGAATCTTGTTGCATGTCACCATCGGTTGCAATATGATCAAAAATTCAAGCAGCTCAGAAACATTGCAGGTTATACGAGACGAGAAGCTACAGGCATCAACGCATTATCAACGATGCTGTACAAGGATGGAAAGATGACCATGCATGAGTTTTAGTATCAGTGACAAAAGATTGGCGCTTGGCATCGAGGTTGACGTTGGAATAATGATCACCAATTTCCCCCACCGCCGTGGCCGCCGTAACCACCGTAACCACCACCACCACCGCCACGGGAGTAACCACCGCCGCCACCATAACCACCGCCACCACCACCACCACCAGAGGGCCTAGCGTTCGCTAGGTTAACCCTGACACGTCTGCCATCCAAGTCTTGTTCGTGCAGTGCATTAATGGCAGCTTGAGCCTGGTCCTGAGAATTGAACGTGACAAATCCAAAGCCACGAGAGCGACCGGTTTCCCGATCCTTCATCACAATGGACTGTTGTTTAAAAGAGTGCGGGAACACATGTAGCGACCAGGGAACATGCAGAAGATGAAAGATTCAGCAAAATCATCAGAAAGGAGTCTCAACCCATCGTCGTGCAATGATAGGGGAGAATCCGTGATCAAGATCGCGCACATCTGTGACTTCGCCGTAATCAGAAAACGCCTATTTATTTTATTTCATTTCAGATGTGGGGAGGAGCGCAGAGATCAGATGATTTGAGCTACAAGGACAGCAGACATCGCACGACAGGGATACGGACCTGTCGGAGGGTTTCATCTGTCGTGTTCCAACTCAGATTTCTGTACGCGAGTGAGTACATGAGTTAAAAAGCGGGGGGACATTTCGCTCACCCAACATAAACTTTCGCAGCCATGATTGGAGAGGGTTGGGAGAGAGCGATGCTGAGAATTGAATAAGGTTTGGCTGACTTCTTATAGTTGCATTTTTCAGACTCCTCTGCCTCCTTTTGGACAGCTCGAACGTGCAACACTCGATAAGAAGTCATCCTCGAATTCTTATCGCTCCCAGTGCCTTTCCCGGCCCTTGCTTTCACTCATTTCTCCAACGAGATCTTCCATGTTGATCAACGTCTCGCTGGCACGGCCTTTGTCTACCACTACGCCAGCGTCTGCGAACTCCCAATGTCCGCAACACGTGTCAGCCTTGAGGCTTCCTAATACTCCTGCTTTCGTCTAGTGCCCCGTTGGCACGGCGAACTTATGAGCGCCTTTCGGGATCCTCCTTGTTCGCAGTCCGAATCCAACAGGCCTAACCCTAGAAAATTCTCGAACTTCATTTTCACTGCCCTTCCGCAGTCGATTCGCATCTATTTCTCCAGCGTGACCTTCAAAAGTTAGTGGTTCAGTCTCTATTATCCGAATATCGTCTCCAGAACGCCATGTTTTTCCTTTTTGAAGCCTTTTACCGCTTCCTACAGCGTCGCTCACCATTCCGTTTGACCCCCCGGACAAAGTAAGCAGTAGTTCGTTTTTGTTTTGCGAGAGTCTCAAGTTTGGGGTAGCGGGTCTCGAAATGTCGTCGTCCTTGGTTCGCTTGGCGTAGGGAAAAGCTCGCTCGTGAACATGCTTATAGGACGACCAGTCGCTCCAGTCAGTAATGACATTGGCGTCGTTCATCCGATTATCGTGGAATACCTCACTTCTCTCAGCGAGCTCTCGAGCGACCCCTCGTCGTCCTCGCCTCCTGTTTCCTCCAATCCTGTACTCAGGGTTTACGATACGATTGGGTTGGAGCATCGTCCGTCGCCCTGGGCTGCGATCAAGTCGCGCTTGAAGGGCAGTGGTGGCGTTGATGTCGTAATATACTGCATGCGCCGTGGACGGTTATCCAACGAGCAGGTTTCACACCTGCGTACCATATGGAAGACGTTCTGTCGAGGGCATGTTCCCTTACTGCTGGTCGTCAGCGGCGTTGAATATCGCCGTGGATCCATTCAGAAGTGGTGGGAGGCCAATGGCGAAGATCTTGAAAATGTTGCTCAAGTTGGATTCACTGATCACATATGTCTGAATACATGGGCTCCGAATCATGCGTCCTGGAAACACCAGGGTGCGAGCTACGAGGAAACACAGAGGCTTGTTCATGACTTCGTGATACGTCACTGCCCGGATCTACACTCTGTTTCTTGATTGTTAGGTGTACACAGACTAATTCATATAGCTAGTCACTGATTTGCTATTTGTTACAATACGCAGAAGTTCCGGGTCGTACGTAAACCTTGGATTGCGTGGACTCATGTATATGTACCAGTCAATTACCGACATAACTTCGGGTCGCACCTGGTCTCCCAAACCTGTGACTACTCGCGTTTAAATGGTAATGAAGGTAAAGCAACCATAGCCTTGATTTTATGTGGTGTGTACTAACCTATCTGAAGTCTAGAAACTATTGGTCTGCGCTGTCTGGATCCGAGCTTCAACTACGTGAGCATCCTCAAACTTTTACTCTCTAGCCAATCTAGAAACTTTACTGTGCATCGTCCTAAGAAATGGCAAGTTCCGAGTTATTGCGATATCTACTAGTACGTTTATTCCGGTCCTGTGCTATTCTATACCGTTAATCTTTTGCGCAGCTAACTCGCGCCCGCCACGCTGTTGAGAGGCAATTCTCTAAAATCATCAAAATGCTATCACAAGAAACGGCTCTCGAAGACATCGCAAACATTTCCACACGAATCAGGCCACTTTGAGAACGCGCTTCCTCAAGGACCAGTGGGACTTGGCGGCTTTTGATATGCCAAAAGTGACAAAAACGTTCGCCTCATACTTTCATCCACGGACCTCAAATAGGGTCGACCAAAATAAAGTCGGCTGTACTTTGTCACATCGTCGTGGAGAAGACAAGTTGACTTTGCAACGAAAGATTTCAATCAGTTATTTCACCTCGTAAACGGCTAGGATTTCCTCCCAGGTCCATCCGTGGAAATCAATTCCGGTAGTCGATCTGTTCGGGCAGGAACTTCACTCCCATATATTCCTGCTCGTCCACTATAGATGTTGTATTCGCCCAACTGCCTCGTTGTGGTCTTGGAAATTTGGTACAAATCACCACCATGATCACGTCAATTGTGAACTTATCGTTACATGAATTCCGCAGGGACATACAGATAGAACTTGCGGTCTTCGGCGCCTCTCCATGCCCGGTCTCTTCTCATTGGAGTCAGTCTGAACGCTCACTCCTCCTAAGTTCAGCGCAACAAGTCTACGAGAAGGAAGAAGAGAGCGCAGGGAAGGAGGATCATGAATCAGAGGAAATTGTCGCTGTTCTCTCTGTGGTCCTCAATTACGGCCAGACTCATTACGTGCCTTTCGCATTGGTACAGACGCAGAATATCTTATATTCCGCATTGTGATCCGCTTGGGCGATTGATTAGATCCCAATGAGGAGTAATTGTCATGATCACTGAAGCCCGCAACACTCGGAGACCCTTGATGCAGTGTATTGGGAGCTAGAGAAGAATATCAGCTCAGTATATGAGCCAGCGCGGAACGGCACGTACTAGGGCAGAAAAGCGAAACAGCGAGGGGAAACAGGAACGAAGAGTATGCAAGAGAATCAGTGATCAAATTTTTGTAGGGTCGTTCGGACTGCTCATACATGGACTACCTGGTTTGCCAGAGACTTGGAACAAATAGATAGTATCCTTCATGCTTTCCAGCATGATATATATACACCTATTGTACATAAAGTAGTTCAATGCACGGCATGGAGTAGTTTGCCTTGGTAAATGGACGTTGCAATCGGCCTTAAGGACCGATCCCTGCTAGCAAGTTGACTAGTTGCTCGGCTTGTTCCTTGCTTAACCGGCAACGCTTCACCAAATTCCTGACAGTTATCGCTGAGCTCTTCAACGGGATTCTACCTTTAACCATTTCAAAAAACTTTTTCAAGAACGCCATGACCCAGGCTCCCTCGTCCTTGTCGAAGGTATTGCCATACGAGATCGAATCCTCCAACATAGTTTGTACCAGCTGTCTAGATAGTGACAGTTTATCGCTGAGATTCTTGTCCCTTGCGTCGTCCTGCCCGAGCGACGTGATGCAGGCATGCCCAGTTATCGCACTCGGTTTTAGCTCGCACGTTTCGAGAAGTTCTTTCCCGTTTGTCTCCCACCACTTCTCCATCGGGTCCATGAATTCGAGGTGTGTGATGATGAGCGCAACAGGGACTTGTCCCTCGCAAATGAATTCATAGAAGAGTCTAAAGCTGTCTCGTTCCGAAGGGGAGAACCGCCCGGCTTTCTTGCAAAATACGAGCAAGTCAACGCCACCCTTGTCGTGCAGGCTGCGAATCAGCTGTACAGCATTTTCCATGGCTTTCAACCACATGTCTTGTCCGCCAGACATTCCGTTGAGGCCCACCGTGTCCCAGATTTGGAACCGATGTAACCCAGCGTTGACATCATAGTCCTGGAAATCTAATGTGCAGCTATTCATGTTAATCGAGACTTCTGCCTTATTATCTCCCAAGAGCAGATTGATAACGGAGCTCTTCCCAGAACCCGATTCTCCAAAAAGGATCGCGTTAAAAGGCCGCTGCGGCGATCTAAACTTTTCCACTAATCTCGTAGCATCGTGGATGCTCAGCTGGCAATGTGAGTTCAAATCTTTTGCAGCTGAATCGCTGGATAAGAGATCGGAAGGGAAGGGGGTGGGTGTGGATGTATTAACTGTCTCTAATAGCTTTCTCAGCGCCTCCTTGGAGTGTTGGTAGAGAGGATCAGATTCTGGGGATCCATCATAAACCGTGGTAATGCATGCAGCATGCGAGAGGGATTCGAGTGGGATACCAGACCTCTGAGCGATTTCCTCCTTGTTTTTGCTCCACCAGTTAGGTTGGTCTTGCTCGGGTATGGTGTCAAAGTGGGTCAACACGAGGGCTATTTTCACCCGACAGCCTTTGAAGAAAAAGCCGTCTAGCAGCCAGTAGAGTTTACGAAGCGAAGTGCCGATCCGATCTGTGCGGCCACAAAGCAGAATAAGGTCGACACCATCTGGTAAATTTTGCAAGAGAGCGTGCGCCTGTTCATAAGGGGAGAGCGGATTGATACCCTTTCCATCGGCTGGGTTAAAGCCCATGGTATCCCACAGTCGAAACTTTTTCATCCCAAGTGAGATTGGGTACCATCGGGCTCTCCTTGTACACGGTTCCACACCTGTAGAGACGTCCGCCACTTGTTTATCGGCTAGAAGATTAATGATTGAACTTTTTCCAGTGCCGATGACACCGAATACGGCGACTTTGTATACCCGTCTATGAATAGTTAGTTAAAAGCTACTATGATTTCGTCGATGCTGTGCTCACTCTGATTCATTCATAACAATAGACTTGTGTCAGGGAAGTGCTCCGGATGGCAGGATGCTGTATCAAGGAGCTTGGTCAATTAGATATCGAGTCAATAAACGGCAAATGATTGCCAGTGCTTACGGGAACAACTTGTTTGGCGGCAAGCAGTCCGAGAAACGGCGGTATGATTCGAGTTTGAGCTCCCGTTTGTAGTCTAGAGGGTACGATGACACCAAGTCTGCATTAATCCAAATTCCCCGCCTACTTGAAGCCTCAAGGCCTCAAGGCCCTACGCCCAGCACCCAACATCTGGCATCAATTTCCATTTTGGTTGTGGCCGTGTTATCGTCCGTATGGAATAGTACTATATGTGACGTATGGAGTCAACAAAGTAATGTCCACCGGCCGCGCTCCGCAGGACAACAAACACGGTTTTATTAAAGACGTATGGAATACAGGGCGGGGCCTGACGCAGGCTTACAGTTTACCTTGTTCTTGTTCAAATTTCCCCAAGACCCTTACTGTGCTGAAGTGCGCAGTAATGCGGTCAAGATCAGGCTAATTGCTACATGCATTGTTTGTAATTCCTTACCACTAGTACATATTACAGTTACTAGCGTCGCTTATACAGGTCACCTAAGCTGCATTATAAATCATATTTTCGTTCCGGAGATTGCTGTGGACACTTGCCGGTGATAACTAACCTCGTGCATACAACGATCTGGTCAACTCCTCAGCATGCCCCTTACTTAGCCCGCAACGGTCCATGAAATTTTTAATGGTCACCCTTTCCTTCCTAGACGGGTTTCCAACGTTGATGGTTCTAACAAACTTCTTCAGGAATGATATGACCCAAGTCTCCTCGTCTTTGTCATAGGCGTCACCATATGAGATCGAATCCTCCAACATAGTTTGAACTAACTGCTTGGATAGCGACAATTTGTCGTGCAACTTCTGGTCATTTGAAGTGTCCGTCGCGAGAGCCGTGATGCACGCATGCCCAGCCACAGCATCGGGTTTCAGATTGCAGACTTGAAGAAGGCCCGCTCCGTTGTTCTCCCACCACTCCTCCATCGGGCTGAGAAATTCAAGGTGTGTGATGATGAACGCAACAGGAATTTTGCCCTCACAGAGGAATTCGAAAAAGAGTCTGAAGCTGTTTAACTCCGATGGCGAAAACCTGCCAGATCGCTTGCAAAATACGAGTAAATCGATGCCGCCTTGTCTGTGCAGGGTGCGAATCAATCGCACGGCGTTCTCTATAGCCCTTCCGCATACATCGTGCCCGATGTACATCCCATTTAGTCCTACTGTGTCCCAGACCCGGAACTGATGTGATTTCGTGCTGACTTCATGACCGCAGAAATCCAGGGTGCAGCTGTTCATGCGGGAGGAGACTTTCGCTACAGGGCTGCCTGTCAGGAGGTTGATAACTGAGCTTTTCCCGGCGCCTGCTTCTCCAAAGAGGACTGCGTTAAAGGGCCGTTTCGGCGACCTAAACCTGTCCACTAATGTCGCGGCATCCGCAACATTTAGCTGGCAGTGAGTGTTCAGGCTTTCCATAGCCACAGTAGCACTGCCCGACGTGAGGTCAAGGAGAAATGAGGTTGGGGTGGCGTCATAGACATCCTCTAATAGCGCTTCTAGTTCCTGCTTGGATCGTTGGTAAACGGGATCAAATTCCGAGGATCCATTGTGAACCGTAGTGATGCAGGCATGTGGGAGGAATCGAACCGGAATGTTACATCTCTGAGAAATAGCATTCATGTTTCGATCCCACCATTCAACTTGCTCAGAGAGGCTATCAAAGTGTGTCAAGACAAGGGCGATCTGCGCTCGTCCGCCGAAAAAGAAACTGTCCAAGAGCCAATAGAGGTTACGGAGGGTAGTGTTGATTCCGTCTTTCCGAGCGCAGAGAAAAATGAGGTCAACACCATCTGGTGAATTTCGCAAGAGGGAATAGGCCTGCTCATACGGGGAGAGGGGATTGATGTCCTCTGCTTCGGGCTGGCTGAAACCCATGGTATCCCACAGTCGAAACTCTTTCTCTCCAAGCGAGATTTGGTACCATCGGGCCCGTCTCGTGCAGGCTTCGACACCTGTAGACTCGCCTGCCACTTGTTTGTCAGCGAGGAGATTAATGATGGAACTCTTCCCGCAGCCGATGGCGCCGAACAATGCAACTTTGTATATCCGTCTGAGAACAATGCGAATTCAATTCCACTATGTACTCGATGAAGTTATGCTTACCCGTTTCCAGCCATGACTCGGACACTAGAAGCCCAACTTAGAGTCAGAATGTTGCCCCACTGTAGTAGAATGACCTGCTTCAAGCTTCAAGCTTGAATAGTTTTGATTTCAAATCGATAAGCTCAGATGAGATACATAAACAGAACTTACAATAACATCCGGTGGCAGGAGGCCGTGTCTTGTTGATCCAAGTTAGTAGCCATATTACAATAGAATGGGAAAGGATCTTTAACGAGCGATCTAAATTGAGTTTGCGCTGTTTGCTACTGCGTAGCTGCAAATTTTCATGCTGCTAGTACGAAGACTCGGATGTACTAAAAGGTTTGTTCTGATATTTCATACTATTTTATGGTAAGTGGCTACACTGATATATGACACGTTGAGAATCTGCATCACGTGACATACATTCAACACCGTCGTCGTTAAGCCAGCAGAAATCGACTCACCCAATCAGTTCACCTGTCACCTTGCCAGATGTCCCAGTCCTTCCCTGCTCTCCTCCTTCGTATGGCCTTGTCGATCCAACCTATCGTCGCGTTTCCATGTCACCCATTCACTCATCCACCTCACCCTTCTCTTTTTCATTCGGCCTCGACAACGACGAGATATTAACGAAATAATGCTACGAAGTATTATTGCGTCGCTACGCCGTCTTGTCCCATTGCCTTGTCAACTCTATCATATACCTGGCTACCCCTTCCCCACTTCCTTCCCTTGATGCCGTGACGGTGGGATTGGCCGACGCCGACGCAACGACAAGCCAGCATAATGACAATAATGAGTCATTTCGCCGCCCCTTCGATCGTCACCATGTTCACCATGTCAACCTGGCCTCCCTTGACCTCCATCTCGTCTGGCGTTGACCGACAGCCGACTAAGGACAGCCTAACAGTGGGCCAACGGAATGACACCGTGACAATGATCTGCTATTCACGTCGTCCTATTGTTACGTCGTAACGAGGCGTTGACATGGCGCCAATTATCTCACTATCATAACAGGGCACCAACCACCTGTCGCACCTTCACCAGCTTGTAGGTACAAGTGTGGTTGCGAGTGTCCTATCCAGATGCTCGTACTCATACCCACTCAAACACCTATCCTCGTGCATTGGCCTAGTTTATTATGGCACTGGCACTTAGTACGGTACAATATCGAATTTTACTTCACGTTGTGTGGGGGACATATAATTGATCTGCCAGTAAAAACAATTATGCATACAGCAGCCTGACCAATTCTTCGGCATGTTCTTTGCTCAATCCACAACGGACAGTGAGGCTTTTGGTCGTCAACCTTTCTTTTCTGGGTGTCTTTCCAACTCTAACCATCCCTACAAGCTTCTTCAAGAATGCCATAACCCAGACTTCTGCATCCTTGTTAAATGTGTTCCTATACGAGATTGAATCCTCCAGCATGGCCTGGACCAACTGCCTTGATAGCGATAATTTGTCGTAGAGTTGCTGATCGTTTGGATCGTCCAACGTGGCTGACGTAATGCAAGCATACCCAGCCATCGCACCTGACTTCAAGTTGCATTCTTTCAGAAGGTTGTAGCCCCTCATCTCCCACCACTTTTCCATTGGATTTAGGGACTCGAGATGTGTGATGATGAATGCAACTGGAACTTGGCCGTCACAGAGGACCTCATTGAAGAGCCTAAATGTATTCAGTTCTGACTGTAGCAGCCGACCGGATCTCTTGCAAAATATGAGTAGGTCAACGCCACCTTGGCTATGCAGACTACGAATTAGTTGGGCAGCGTTGTGTATGGCATCTCGGCACGCATCGTGCTCGATATGCGTTCCATTGTGACCTACTGTGTCCCAGAGCTGGAACCGATGCAATCCTGTATTGATCTCGTAATTGGAGAAATCCAGCGTGCAGCTGTTGATGTCATCGGAAACTTTTGCCACCGGTTGTCCGACAAGGAGGTTGACTACCGAGCTCTTCCCAGCCCCCGACTCGCCAAACAGGACCACATTAAAAGGCCGCTGTGGCAACCTAAATGTTTCTACTAGTGCCATAGCATCACGAATTCCCAGCTTGCAGTAAGTGTTCAAGCTTTCTGCCGCAGCAATATTCGATGAGAGATCGACAGAAAGCGGGGTGGGGGAGGTATTATCAGCAACTTCTTTCAGTAGTGCTTCTAGCGCCTCCCTGGATTGCTGGTATAGAGAATCTGATTTCGAGGAATCGCGGTACACTGTCGTGATGCATGCATGCGGGATAAATTGGGTTGGGATACCGGATTTCTGGGCAATGGCATTCACGTTTTTATCCCACCAGCCAGATCGGTTTTCCTCGGGAACGGTGTCAAAGTGAGTCAAGACAAGGGCTATTTGAACCCGGCCACCAAAGAAGAAGCTGTCCAACAGCCAGTAAAGCTTATGAAGTGAAGCGTTCATTCGGTCTGTGCGGGCACACAGCAGAATAAGGTCTATTCCACCTGATAAGTTCTGCAAGAGAGCATGCGCCTGCTCATAAGGAGAAAGTGGATCGATGTCCTCGGATTCGGGTTGGTTAAAGCCCATAGTATCCCATATTCGGAATTTCTTTTCTCCAAGTGAGATCGGATACCATCGGGCTCGTTTGGTACATGCTTCTGCGCCTGCGGACACATCTGCGACCAATTTATCGGCAAGAAGATTGATTATGGAACTCTTCCCACTCCCAGTGACTCCAAATAACGCGACCTTGTATACCCGTCTGTAAATGATTATTCAGTGATGTTTGTCGAAGGTTATTGTGCTTACTCTGTTCCACTCATGATGATAACTCCTAAAGTCACGTCTTTTCGAAAGCGAAACCAGACTCAAAGGGGCTCTATTATAATACTTCAAGTTACTAGTAGTAGTTCAAATTTGACACGAATCACGAAGGGAGCTGGCTTACGGGAAAGTTGATCCGCTATCCCGACTCCGAGAAAAAGAGTTAACTGGATTTTAGTTGCTGATGAATCCAAGCCCCAGTTCAAGTTGCCCCGCCTCAAAGCCTCAAAGCCCACCCGCACCTTGCAATTAAGTAATTTCCATCCTAGGAAATGTGACACTATAAATAACTGGTAAGTGCAAATGATAGCCTCCTCAAGTTAAGTCCACCACAACCTAAGCGAACCAGTGAGAGAGGAAGGAGAGCCACTGAGTTTAAGGCAAGGATGATCTCCTGGCAGAAGTTCTTATTAGTCTGTTACCCAGTGTCAGCCATCAGAGTGCTAGTTACCACTCATTCAGTGGCAACTCGGGAAAAGAAGTCCTCAACAATAAGTTGGACTCCTTGGCTAGTGTTTACTACCTTGTACGAATTGGATAACGTCATGGTGCGTATTCGGATTCTTCTCCGAGTTCCCGACTCCCTTGTCTACTGGTATTGGACACCTGCCGAGGGTCATGTATTACCCCTATTTCATTTCTATTGAAGAACTGATATCCCTTTCCGTGTCCGGGTCTGCTTAGCATAACGATATGACTCTCAGCAGCCAGCCCAACTTGGCGTTATTGTAGCTGTTACTGCCACGGCCACCTTGCATGATCCAACGAGGTTGGCCACAGGACCTGCGCTGCTAACACGTGGATCAATTCAGGTACAGGTCCTCAGCGAGAGACCATGGGCGAGTAATTATTTAGTTTTATCACTATTTAAGTCTTACATCGCTTTTGCATTACCTAGAAGCAACAGAATGCAGGATATTATGGGGTGCTAGATTCTAATATTAACCTAGGTGGTTCCCACCTCTTGACATTCCGTCCAGCCAGATTTTATGCCTGTCACTTTGCAATAGAGATATGTACACGTGGTACCTCTATTTCGGTGCCAGAGGGCGGGGATGACTCACCCCCACCCTAGGAAACTTACCGAATCAGTTTACTGGATGGCAATTTCTCAGCGCTTTTCATATATATACCATCTATCGCTGGGGGCACCTTTTCTGCTCCACGTCTGCTTGCCTCCGAGCCTTTCGCGTGTCTCTGACATCGCATCGTTCCCCAGTCACGGGGAACTTTAATTGTTGTTTGGCGTCATTCAATCCCTTTTACCTCACTGGCAAGCTACGTCCCCCGTGCGATGACTAGGACACCATGGTCAGTCTGCTTGTGATTATGGCAGGATTCTAGCTCATGAACTCTAAACCAGCCGCTATGATGATCAGATTCCCCATTTCCCCTACAATTTATTTGCTACGGAGCCAAGGCAATCGCACTGTGTGAATGCCACGTATGTATGAAAATCGATTTTTACTTGTCGCCTTGAATTTGATGATTGGCAAAGCACTGGAAACCAACCATCCTCAACATTAAATACGACTCTATGCCACGACACGACGCTTGGAAAGTGAGGATGACCATTTATCTTGAGTGGTTACCCCGTTTGATTTTTGCGTTCTAGTAGCCGCTCTCAGTTGTCTACTCCGTTATCTGCAACGTCCAGTGGCGGATCATATGCTACGCACCCGCAATATTCGCCTCAAGCCTTCCCTAGGCATATTATTCCTTTGGCCACCACTCCCACCGACGGCGGGAATTTCGTCTTTCACCAATCCTCTCAGAAATGGAGTGCAGTCCACGCAGGCCCCACACCCAATTGGCTCCCAGTGTACGCTTCATACAATATTTCTCCTCCAACAGGCTTGACCCTACGTTCTGATTTCTCTCATGTCCAATATCCCGCTCGGAACATCTACGTCACCCCCGTAGAAGATCTACCGCAGGCTTCCGGTAATTATCACTCTACCACATCCCCGGTTGGCGCCTTTCCAATTTGTCACTCCGATCCCTCTTCGGGAACGAATGGCGGGATGTCGAATTCCTCACGCCCTTGCCAATGGACTGAGGGCGGCGTTAGCTGCAACGTAATGGTGCGGGCCACCAGAGTGCACATGAATCGCCACTTGCACGCTTTTCATGGTTTTAGCGGATCGGAGACCCGACAAACGAGGTGCCATTGGGTCGGATGTGGAGAAACGATGCAGCAGGGCAGCATCGCACGGCATATGGTGACGTGTCACTTACAGGCCAAGGTGACTTGCCCCATGTGCTCCAAGAAGCTATCTCGTCCGGACGTGGTTTCGAAACACCAACGTGTGTGCCCCGCAGCAGCCGCTATGCGCAGAGCGCAGATATACTGATGTGCTGTTTGGTTTGCCGTCACTTTTTCGAAGCATCAATGGATTTAGCAGGTTATATTCCTTTGGAGTAGGTTCAGCGAACCCACAACTCGATACATAAGTCCTTTGTCTGTGACAATGTTCTTTCCATTCATTTCCTCGTCATGCTTTGGCGTGGCGAGGAAGGTATGCTATGTTGTTTTCTCTGCGTTTGCTCTATCTATATAGTCCCAGCGTAACGACTGCATGCAGCGTACGGGGATCTTGTTGGTCTGCGATACTTCGGGTTTCTACACGGGCTCGATTCTTGTTTCATTTCGCAACAAATATCAGTTGTTATGAAAAGTATGAGATTGTGTCAACGGTTCAGGTGCACTAGAGGACGTGCCAGCGACTAAGGTATTGCTGATTACCAACAATTTGAGTTGGATTTCAGTCCCAGCTCGGTCACTGGCAGTGCAGCGGTCAGTCCAACTTCACGAGGCTTCCCACCAGGTACTAACCAGCAGCACTCGGCCTGCCAGGATTTATGGCCTCTTGCCAACGTTGAATGCGAAGGCCTCAGACAATGTTTTGCCAGTTATCTGCCAGTTAATGCGCCCAAGAGTGGGAGTAGAAACTAGCGCCGAGATGACCGGCTCAGTCACGACACTCGCACACCACACGTTTTAGCACAAGCAGATTCGTTTCCGACAAGGGTGGTTCGTTTATGGTGTGTTGTCATATCATCCTCGTTGTCCTTCGTGCAGGCACAGCGAAGATAAAAACCCTTGTTCTCTAGTTCGGGCCTTTCCGTTCTGAGCGGTGCCCGGCTATAGTGGTAGCCATAAGCGGCACCCAGCCCCGATCCCCTCTTTTGGTCTATTTCCAAAGACTTGTCGAAGTCATTTCCCTGCGTCTTTGCCTGGCGCAGTTTTCTCGTATCGCTATTAAGGTTGGCAGCTTGCAATCTTGATCGTCCACGTGGACGACACTTTAGCTTCGGTCCCTAGTGTCCACCATTTTTCCACGAAACTCGGGAACGCGGAAAGCTTTTGTCCACCGAGTCCACCAGAGTTTGGTTCAGAAGACCATCTATCATGAAGCTGAATGGTCTCGGAATTCAGCTGTGTGCCCGGAGCCAGGTGTGAATTTGGTCCCTTTGGGAGCCGGTCTGGGCTACGAAAGTTTTCCTTTCCATAGGCATGTTCTTGGAAACCTCCCTTGACTGGGATTTTACATCATTTCTAAATTTGGGCCATACAAGCAGCGTTCCTAGAGCGATGCTGTCTAAACGTACAACGTTTGAGTAGGTAAACACTAAATACCATTTCCCAGCACGTTCGCCACGTCCATACCTTCCATCAAAACTCAAACTCATCCCGCCACCCACTTGTATGAAGCACGTGAATGCGTTTGTACGATCGATCACATACAGTTCGTTCAGTAATTCTTCTGGAATGGATGTTTCGTTAACTTACATTTTCTGCCTCCGTGAGCTCTTTATCCCACAGAGTACGGGCTATAAGCCACTGTTGTTCAAGACAGGTTCCGGCCATGCAGACTATCTGTGAATTGACCGGTTAGGGCCACACGTCCTTTGCTGTATTTTTTAATACTCGTGTGATCCGTTCAGAGCAGGCAACGTCCAGCTCCCGAGTTCTTTCACGTTCCGGAACGGTGCTGCCACCTTGGGGACACCTTAAAACCTGACCCGAAGTCCAAAGGTCTCCATTCCTTTCGGGATGGAAAACGACCAAGAGCACTTTAACCAACCCCCTGAAGTACCAGCCCTTGACGATCCGTCGTTCGAGGACATGTATGCGATAGGTGGAGTCTTCCAAAGGTATGCATGATGAGATTTCCACCTCCGTGGGTGGCTGATGGAGTCAACCGCACCCCAGTGGTACATCTGCTGGCACTACATCTAACACAAGCTCGTGGTCAAGCAACAACCTCGCCAATTACTCTATGAATGCTGCTTCATGGTCGAGCGAGCAACAAGTCCATCCCGGATTTTTCCTTGGCAGGGGAGGTGATGCTGACGAGGTGGGGGTGGACTACCGCAGGGTAGGGATGACAAGCTCTATACCAGAGCAAACACGGCAGGGCTTACCCATGTTCGAACCTGGTCCCGCACCAGCGAATCGGAACCCACATTATTCTCCCTGGCAATCCACCCCCTCTTTCCCGGAATACCCTGTGGATAATGCTGCTAGGACCCACGGCGATAGCAATTTCAATCATTATTTTAGCATGGGGATGGCCCAAAACTATCAAACCTTGACCAATCCAATGTCCAACGGACACTGGGAAGACTGGCTGACCGGACAATATGACCGCCTCTCATCCGCCGCTTCTGTTCCAACTATATCAAACACCCGTACGTGCCTGTTAACGTATTTTTTTTCGGAACGCGAGCTTACCATAGCACAGCGTCCCAACCGCACGATGAACAATCGGACTTCCAAAACGAGAAGGTGTTCCGGTGTCTGTGGATGAGCGGTGAGACAACATGCGAGGCTCTCATCATAGGCGAGAGAAGCAGCGTCACGAACCACCTTCGATACGAGCACGATTTTGTGTGCGATGGCGATATTATCGAGTGCGCATGGCATGGGTGCACAACTGCGGCTATGCAGCGCCGAAACATTCCACGACATATCGTGGCATGTCATTTGGAGATTAAGGTGCAGTGCCTGCGGTGTGGTATGCTACTAAGCCGGGCGGACGCGAACAGGAAGCACCAGCTGGCATGTACAGGTGCGATGATGGGAGCGACCGAGTAAGACGAGGGCGGCTATTTCTAGCGGAGTTGTAGCGCTTGCTCCATCAAACAGACGCTCGCGCTCTGGCACGCTAGCAACAGGGACGGACGTGTCAAACTTGTATATTATCCTTCCCTTTTACTTTCTTTTCAACGAATAGTCCTGCGCTCAGTTGTAGCCACCTTAGGTTTTTGTTTTGGGCCTGTGACCTATTCCCTACATCACACGTCTTTCTGTTCTCGAAGTAGCGAACATCTTTTTATAGCCTTGTTAGAGGGTCCTGCTCTTGTACATAACGTGTAGCAATTCGAATGTCAAATCATACTTTTTCTTTTCAAAAAAGGACTCCTTGACGATCCGTGTCCGCTTGATCAGCCGATGCGCAAGCCAAAATTGAATACGACGATGGCACAGCAGTGATACCGCCAGTAGAATACCGTACGGGATAAATACACTACGTGGGTCTTTTCTTAAACCAAGGCTGAGTAGCCCGCCGTGCACGGAGGACAACTTGGCACTGAACGCGAAGCCGGTACATGTCTCTGTTTTTTCTACTATTTACTTCTAGCTCGCTTGAATAACATGCCCCGAAATCCACACAGTTGTGTCTGCATGCAAATCTTTCTTCTAAACATGACATGCATCGCCTCTCGTTGCAATATACCCTCACCAGAAAGACGATGATCGTCTCGGAATGGTAACTCCGATACAGCAACGAGTTGGCGGTCACAGCATGTCATACCCCCGAATAAGAATGATATCGACGAATTCAACGTTGATTTGGATGCTGCACATATTCGGCTGCGTCCCTCCACCGGTGACAGAGGCTCGTGATAGTGCTACTGCGAGTGCCCACAGCGTGAGCTCTCCTTGGCCAGTGGCTACGGCCGGGTCTCGATGCGTGGTTTAAGATAACGGCTCGTGGGTGGGTCCAGATCAGAGCCTGCGTCCACTCTGACTCGGTGTCGCGGCCACGTTCATAAGTGATGTTCTGAGCCAACAGCTTGTTGCTGCGACGCGATAAACGTGGACATGATATCGCGATTACTTAAGGGAGGGTAAAACAGAAAACGAAAGTGATTCATGTTGATTTCATTTTGATTGCTGTCCAGTTTTTCCGAGTCATTGCCCGGGACGTTGGCCACGGCACTCGCCGATCGGCTTTAGATCTCATCCTCATTTAGTCGTCAAACGAATTCCAACTTTATCGTTTCTGTATCACCTGCAAGATGTAGCCTTTGGTATGAATTCTTCTCAGTTTGCATGCCTGAAAGTGACTCCATACACTGGGAGGATTATCGATCGGAGAGGACTCGAACGTGGTGTGGTGTAGGCGTGTTAGCGTAGTGCCACATTGCAATGCACTGCAATGCTGTGCATCAGCACAGATCCTGCAAAAACGTACAACCGCTTCAAGACGGAAGATCAAGTTCAATAAAGACACCCGAGGCAGGATGGCTCCTCACCTCCGTTTCCAACGGTCCTTCAACCAAGGTTCGATTTTTTTTTTTTTTTACCTTGGCACGCTCTGATGGGTCGTCCGCGCCGTTTCCTTCGGAGAAGAAAAAGAAGGCACGCCGACATCGTGTCGTGGTTGCATAACTAGAACGTCCATGGCTCCACACTGGGAGGATCGATCGTTAACTGGCGGGCAACGTTGGTGGCTCTGAACACCATCAACCATCGATCTCGTCCACGAACTGCTATGGCACTGGCACAATGCTGTTCCGAACAAGGTCCGTCACGAGCCTCACTGGCGTCCTCAAACGTGTCGCTCAAGTGTTCAGTGGTGCTGTGGCTTGGGCCTCAGGACGGCTCCTTCCTCTTCATTACCGGCGGTTCTTTGCCAAACAGTGTCGGATACTGTGTGGTTTTATCGGCTCACTGCGTCCGGATGGGTCAATATTGCGCCCAAGACTATTATGAAAACAGGAAACAAGCAGAGACGACGACTGATCGTCATGCAATACTTCCGCGAGGTATTGTGGGAAAGACAAGAAAATGACCAAATACAGATCCCGGGATGTGGAGATTCCACGGGCGATAATTGTTCCACCCCAAGATTGATCAAGCTGAAATAGAGAACCCGATCATTCGACCAAACCTGGCAAACAAGTCAAAAGTGAAAAGGAAAATGCAGAGGAAAAAGGAATGTTGCTTAGAAAAGTTCCTTCCTCTTAATTACCGACGCAATCTCTCGCCGTTCATTATCCGACATTTTTGTTTTATGGTGGCTCGAGATTCGGCTACTAAACCCTGTCTTGGAATGGAATTCATCATGAAAGTTGAATCAATAGTTTTACATTGTGCCAAAATACACGACGCAACGAAAGGAATGTGCGACGAGAGCCAAGAAACAAAGGATACAAAACACGACCAGTCGTCATACAACAACACAACGCACGAGCGGGATACACGAGAGATGGGAAAAACGCGAAAGCAAAAAAAAAAAAGACATAAATTACGAAACGGGGGGATGTCGCAAACGTGGCGATGTCACATGAGTGATAATAAAAAGTGGGGTGAAAAATAGACGAAGAAAAGAAGAGTCCTTGTCCTATTTGCCCTGGAAGCTTTGCATGATGGTCCGTAATCCAAAGCGAAGGCTGGGAGGGGGAGATCTGGATGGGCGGCCTTTGGAAGGAGAGGGATGCCAGTTGTCAAAGGTCGAAAAACCCATTCGACTGAGTTTCTGAAAACTGCGCGTCGGGTCTCGCTCGCGGCCGCGCCGCGCCGTGGTGGCATCATAACATGGTGTCGTCGATACGCGAGATAATGGAATGCCTGGATGAGGGTCAGAGGACAGGCAGGGATCGACCTCTGGCGCACGGGAAGGCGAGGAGTCTTGCATAGACTCTCCAGATGGACTCGACCCAA
Source organism: Fistulinella staudtii (assembly GCA_038094235.1). NCBI lineage: Eukaryota > Fungi > Basidiomycota > Agaricomycetes > Boletales > Boletaceae > Fistulinella > Fistulinella staudtii. Next base: position 176,990 of record JBBPTS010000001.1, on the reverse strand, counting down.
AGTCCAGTGGTTCGTCGTACGCTATTGGCCATGTACTTTGGCGTAGATGTTCAGACTGTTGCTCTAGCATTGTCTTTCGATTCGACGAGTCTTTTGATTGGGCTTAGCCAATGTTAATCGTGAGGTGTAAAGACTTACCACTATGGCTGCTGTGTGGCAAAGGACAAGCATGTGAGGGCTTTGTGGCGGACAAGAGCGACACGCCATTGGAATGTACAGCATTCACATCCTGTTCTGCAGAGTACGACATCGCCTGCTCCTTCAATCGCCTCTCAATAGCGAGACTCTCGCCGTAAGCAGCTAGTTTTGCACTAAGAGGCGTTCTACCCGTCTCCGAGTCTTTCTGCAGGTGTTGCTCCAGATACTGCTCCATATTTAGGATAGACTGTTGCGTCTGCTGGACGAGTTCCTCTGCTTGTGCATGTGAAGAGATCTTCGAGATATCGATGTCAAACGGGAAATGTGGCCTGCGGGGTCGCTGTTGCAACTCGCGCGTTTCTTCAACATCAGGTTCAAACTCCCCGGGCATAGGGCGAATAGGCGGACTCCCAGGGAGGAGGGGAGTATTGGGGGTGGCGATACTCCATGTGGCATCGCTCGAACCCGACTGAGGGTATGTAGAAACGGTGGCGCTAGTACTGGCACTACTTACAGAGTCGCCGCGTATCCTATTCTCAGCCAAGGCGTCTTCTGTAGGCGGGGGGACATTAATGCTGAAGGGGAGGTGAGCGTTTGTTGATGAGGAGTTTGGGGTAGACTGCAACTCAGGGCTGCTCATGGGCACGCCGTACTCTTCTTCTTCTGGATCGTCGTCATTGTCGAGTATGACATTGACGAGAACGGATGGGATAGCATGAGAGACCACGGGAGACTCCTCGATCGTGTCCGGTATCCTGTCGTACTCATCCTCCCGCTGGCCCCCTGAAACGGCACCGAGCGGGCGCATTCTGTTCTCAAACTGCGCCCTTGCAACTGGACTTCGTGCTCGCGCTGGATGGGAAGTAGACTCTGAAACGGATCTTTCAAAACGGATGTTGCGAGGGAGGGATCCAGGCTGTGAGTCGGATCCCTGGCCAGAGTACGAGCGATTGTGCATCCGTAGGATACCGGATTTGATCGGTGTGCCAGACAGAGAGGCACCTGCGCTTCCTGAATCCTCGTCCGGGGTGGAGGTCGCGCTGGTGGCCGATACGGATCGGTGGCGTGACCGCTCAGCGGTTAACGCGTTGTGCAGGTCTGTGGGATGGAGCGGATATGCTCGAACGTTGATCAGTGACGCGCTGCTTGCTAGCTTGTGGCGATGAGAGGTGTCACGTGGTGAAGATGATAATGGAATCGGAATAGTTCGCGGAGAGATGGGAGGACTGCTGGAAAGATGAGCATGCGAGCTGGCTATGGGTACAGAACGTGATGGCGAGGATGACGGAGCGGGGGACTCGGAGAGGGAGGTAGCGCTGGAGCTCGAGCCATCCACGGCTGTTTTCTTGAAGAGGCTGAGGAGGGAGAGCTTGGAATGCAGCTTACGAGATTCAGCACCGGTACCGGCAGATCTAGGCCGAGTGGAGCGCGGGGGAACATTTGGTTTGGCGGGTGAGTCATCGAGAGCGTGTGGGAGCGATGGGCGGCGCCCAGTTGGGAGTGGCGTTACATGGGTAGCGGGAGACGTTGAGCCGTCTCCTGTGCGAGGGTCTTGAGCGGGGTGTGCCTTGATTTCCGCATCTGATGTGGCACCGGCGCTGGAGAGCGTGTGGTCGACAGAGCGCTTAAGGTGCAGACGTTTTCGTAACGAGGACTCGAGATGTTCAACGGCGCAAGCGGATACACCGCGTTGGTGAGGGGGTGGGTCTGGATGAGTGGCGGCGGATGTGCGGGCGGTTGAACCGGTAGCGTGTGCGAGTACGTCTGCGCACTCGATCCAGCCATTTTGGCGGGCGATAAGTTCTGGCGTGATTCCGTGTTTGTCGGCGCGATCTGGGGCTGCGCCGTGGGAGAGGAGGGTGCGTACGACGGTGAGATGACCGTTGGCGGCGGCAAAGTGGAGTGGTGTAGAGCCTGATGTGCCGACGATGGGGGCGGCTGCGTCGCGGGCGCGCTCAGAGTAGCGGCGGGGGAGTCTAGGGAAGGGTAAGCGCGACAAGGTAGGAGGAGGAGAGCAAGCGAACCGAGGGGCGTTCACGTCTGCGCCGGACTCGATAAGAAAGTTGACGACAAGGACGCTTCCACCGGCGCAGGCTGCGTGGAGGGGGAGCACGCCGTCGAGGACCGAGTTGATGGGCTGGCCATGGGAGAGTGCGTACTGAACGAGACCGATGTCCCCCGAGGCGGATGCCGAGTGTAAGCCGAGATGGGGAACTGGCGAGGATTGTGAATGAATATCGTATCGAACTCGGAGACTTACAGTCAGTAGCGACGTTGAATTTTTGGTGGAGTCGATGATGGCGAGCGGACATATGTGTCGCCGCGAAGACGAGTTCAACGTCGTCGCACAAGAACAAGTATAAAATGGATTAGTCATCTATATACCCCTCCTCGGCGTCATACCCGCACTCCCCGCGTACGAATAAGGCGTACCAACGCTCGACGGAAGCTCCACACCAGCTGCAGAATACCCCACTCGATACCGCTCCGGCGGCGGCGTCGTCAGCGTATCCGCATCGCTCGACGAATCGTCCGTCTCCTGCCCCGATGGTGGTGGGATCACCGCCGGCGTATCCCCCTCTCCAGCAACGTACCCCATCGACGGAAGTCGGCTGTGGTACGTCCCAATCGTCGACGGCGGAAGCGGAACACCTGCTGCCGTATAACTCGTCTCCCCACCCGTTAGCGGAGCACCAGCTGGCACGAATCCCGGTGGTAATTCCCCGTTGGGCAAATCCATCACTATCGTCTCTGCCACAGGAGGAAGCGGAATGGGCCGATCCGCGTCAGCTGGACTCAATAGATTAGGCCGCGTCGTAGCCGCAGAATAGTTGGATGCTGGTCGTGACTGTCATCCCATCCCATCAGCATCTGCGACGCAATCTCACTCGATCTACTTACCGGCGGTTGGATCGTAATGTTCACCGTGCCCATCGACGATGTGCTCCCCGGCCGCGAGTATCCCTGTGGATCAACCGACAGCAACGAAGGGCGACTCTTCAAACTCCCCATCTCTCCCGCTCTCACCGGCGCAGGCATTGACACGTGGACGAAGCCAGCCTATCGCGCATGATGCTCAGCATGCTTCCATTCCATACCAAAATCGACATACCTCGTCCACGCGGTCTTCCTCTGGTCTCATTCCTCGACTCGAGGGCGTGCCTGTCTCTTGCAAGCTCGCCACTTCGGGAATCACGCTGAGACCGCTCGTTCGATGGCCACGGTTCCCGGCGTGCTCCGGCGCATTCAAAAGGTCGAGCTCCGACGTTCGTGTGGAAGAACTGACGCTGTCCCTCGAAGGCCTTCGTCGTACCTTGCGATGCTGTCGCTCACCCGACAGATCCTGTAGGGTATTTCCAGGTGAACGCGGTTCAGGAATCATCAAAACGGGAACATCGCCAGGAACAGGTATTGGAGGGATTTGAGGCGAGGGTGATCTTGGTTTCAACGACGGCGATCGCGTAGCCGGCGTTGGAGGTGGTCGTACAAGTTCATGGGGTGGTGGCAGTCGAATGATCATGGATGCGTCCGCCTCTGGAATGAACCCATCCGGCGGGATGTCTGCATGCTGCGGAGCAGGCGAATACATGGTTGTCTGGGCCGACGCCGTCCGCGAACCACCTGTTCGCCGCGGCACCGCTCGGTCACTCGAAGATGAAGAGGAGGTAGGCGTCGTCCTACTAGATGGAGGAAACCGAGTCGTTGTTGCAGTGTACGGCGGGTCGCTCTCGGAAGAAAGGTCTGTTTCTCCCCGCGACCGACGTTCCTCGGCTTCAGATGCGGGCGAAAAATACCTATCCATCACCCTGTCCGCTGTGGAGTGTCCATTGATGTACCCTTGATTTCGACCGCGCAAATAACCAATGTCTTTGCCCATCTCAAGCCCCTCTTGCAGACCCTGCTTCCTGCCCTCTTCCCTAGCCATCTCGATCATCTTTTCCTCGTTCAACTTTCTCAGTTTTCGTCGCAAATGTGTGGTTTCTTCTTCGGCCTCTCTCCTGCGTCCCTCGACTTCCCTGAGAATATTTTGTGCCTTGAATATCTCTTTCTGGGCCTCTTCCAAGGCACTCTTGTAAAGCTTCAACTCCTCTCTTAGCTTGGCCGCGTCTGCCTGAGCAGTCACGCGCGTGTCATTGGCATCCTTGAACCTTATCACGGTCTCCTTGAGCTTGCGCTCCGCTGCGTCGGCGCGATCCTGCTCAAAAGAATGCTGCGAGGTGATGAGGGTGAGCTGCTGTTGCAGGTCACGCGTTGTCTCTTGCTCATCGACGAGCATGCGCATGAGTTCTCTTGGGGTGGGGACGATACGAGGCTGCTCCTTTGGCGATCGAGACGAACTCGAAGGCGTCCTTGACGACGAACGGCGCTTGTTGGCGGGGCGCGGTGAAGGTGGCAAGGTCTTGTCATAACTGGCATAGTCACAGTCAGGAGCGGCTTTGTGAAGTGCAGGGGGACTGAGCACGTTGATATCGTTCATGGTACAATGGTGAACGACGAGAAGGCGGACCCGAGTTGACAGTAGCGATGAGAGAACGTCAACCCGTGACGGTCTCGCTCCGAGAATCTATACCATGACATGTTTGTCTGTCGAGGTGCACAAATATTTTCGTTTGCCATACAACAAACTCGATACAAACTCGATACGGGAACAAAAGAGATCTAGCGTAGCCTAATCAGACTTCATCGGGGTCTTGTGCTTCTGCCTCGACGCTCCGCCCCATTGTCCACGCTCCGCCTTATTCTGCTCCGCGCGTTATCGCTTTCCTAACGCGTCATCGGGCAAACCACTCCGATTTCAGAGGCGTCAGAATAACTTGAATGGCATCATGCCAATGGAAGCGAACAAGGACAAGGTCCAACTTTCTGTGGCCGAATTATTTGCATGGTCATTCGTTTGCCTGTGGTCTACCATTTTTCACTTTTTGAAGTTTACAATCAGCATTTAGAAAATCTCAGAAAGGTCTGATGACCTCCATGATCACCCAATGTTGGCTACTTTATTTCGATGAGCGATTATCGTGTTGGAGTGGCTGTCCTTTCTGCCACTGGGTGCGCTATAGGGACGTCCGACCAATGCACCCTCGAGTGTGAAGCGAGGTAGCGTTCCATATCCGTTGGTGCGCAACCACTGACCGACACGCAAAGTCAGTCTCAACCAACCCGCGAAAACATGGTGACTCACTCCAGATGATAGCACGCTCTTCTCCCGCCTTCCTTCCCATTCGTTTTCCCCGTCCTGCGACCATTGGGCGGGAGTCGTGCTCTCCGCGCGCTCTTGCTAGCTCTGCGGACTGACAGGTTTTCTGGTGGGCATTAGATTGGTAGGTGGTGCCCTAAATGGTCGAAGTAGCGGTTGCCCTCTGATGAGAGTTTTGCTAGTCTCAAATCATTTATCAATACATCCCCGCTGCTATTCGTATTGTGGGCGACGTTCCCATGGACCGACCCCGATCCTCGGGAAGGATAGCCAAATGGACGAGCAGGCAGGTCAGCAGCCCAAGCGTCCCTCTTTGCATGTACACAATGGCCATGGCCTAGCTCTCTCTCTTCCTTTTTTTTGTTGTTATGAAAGTGACAATAGCCGTGAAACTAACGACGGGTCAGTAATTGGAGGGTGCAGCAGTGATTTACCGCCATCGAGCATGCGCTGGAACGCTCGTCTAATAAGCCCTGGTTCAGTGCCCAGTTCCAACCCGCGAGGTCATGCACCTTGTCCCTTGAACACTGACACTGACCCACCAAGAAGTTGGTGTCAACAAACTGGTAATGTGGCGACGAGTGGGTAACTTGGTGCTAGCACAGTACTGGAAGGCTCAGTCGAGATACCCTCGCCCAGTACCGCGGTCTGTCCATGCTTCAGTATCCACTCCGAGTCACCACAAGATCCCCCTTACTTCTTGAGAATACAAACGTTGGCGTTCCCAACGATGGTGCTCTCTCGACAATAGAAGATGTTTGTGCTTGGCGGAGTCCCATCGCCTTGCCTACCGGAATCATTGTATGCGCTGGTGCACCTTCAGCCTTCGGTGATCTACGCCCCCATCACGGGAATAATGACCCTAGATCAGATCCCTATTTCTAGGACAAAGACAAAAAATCGCATGAACTTTACAGTTTCAGTTGCTCAGGTTCAGATGTTCGCGAATCATTACGGGTGAACGGTAGGCGTTAATAGCGACCCTGGGCATTCAGTACCCACTCGGCTAACCTCCTGCAACCAGTTCGTGATCAGTGTCGTCCGTCTGAACGGCGGCGGCCGTGTATCCCAGAGGACAACGAGTTACAAAAACAGGACGGCAACATCTCGTAAAGACCACAGGTCTGTGCTCTAAAAGAGCCCGAGAAAGTTTCCAGGGAAGAGGTGCACTGGACGGTGCGTTGCCTCGTTCACGTTTGAGATTTGAATAGGATCGAGCGCACCGCACTTCACATCCCCCGCCCTTCTGATGGGTTTATGATACTCTGACAATGTTCCCAAGGAAGTGGCACCGTGGGCGTCGCGTTGCCCTTGCTCTCGTTTGGGTCGTGCAGAATTGAATCAGGATGGTTGCGTTATTGCTCTGATCCCCGTTGCTGAAACATCGAGTTCGAAGAAATCGGAAGGCACCCTTCAAAGTTTTCCTAACAATGATCCTGCAATCATGATCCCCACACCTGTGCGGTGAGTGCACCGGAATTAGAGTGGATTAGTGCATGATCATTAAGATAAATCATGGAGCGTGATAGGGATAGAACTCGAAGCTAGATGACGCGCCATACTTGTGCCTTCAGGCACAGGGACCAAGCATTCTTGCCTGAGCGCTCCTTAGACTACGTTACGCAAATGGGGCCCTTCAGACTTGCTTATCCTTCGCCTCGGAGATACGAAGCCCAACGCGAGTAAGGTTTCTTTGCACATGACCAGCATAACGCGCATGACGGCAGAGTATACGCACCTGAGGTCGGCTGGTTGTTAGCTCCTTGCCACGGCGTTGCACGTAAGGCCACCATGGTGTAAGGATCGGTCAAAACGTCCGTCTAACACCAAAAGTAACATGATATACAGCTCTCCACGACTGACATGAGATCACACACCATAAGTATGGTAAATTGCCCTGTCTGGTATACAACTATTTTGCCGAGTGCATTTTTTATTGTGACTTCTTTATCTTTTTCATGTCTGAATCGACATGTTGGTGGTGTCTGCGTCAGGATTGAGGGGATACATGCCGCTGTCGCGGCTATCAATGTAGTCCGAGTCCTTAAAGACCCCTAAGCTGCTTACGACTCATCCTCGGAAAACCCTGCCAAAAGTGCTGCGAACCCGAGGAAACAAGGTCATACCCTGCATAGCCGTCGTGTATTATTGTCAGTGCCCAGCAATATCGAGTATAGCTCACTGATCGGGTTAACATCTCACGCCCATCTCCTGGGCGCGGAAGCACTGAGCATGCGGTCATCAAGTACCGTCGCAGCGACGGCATGGACACGACGCATTCGAAATAAAGATTGAATCCCCATCAAAGAGGAACCTGCCGGCTGGACAATGTAGTTTTGAACGCCAACGTAAGATGAGCATCGTGAAACTCCTACCTAGTGGCGTTTGTGACGTGACACGATCCCTCTCCACCCTCGTTGTGGAACTGGAAGGGGTCATATTGGTCGGCTGCTGATCTTCCCCGACGAACTTTGTTCATTTCTGGCCGTGCGGAAAGAAGACGGTCGTCGTGTACTTGATGAATCGTTCAGTGGTGCTTACTGTAAGTACACATCATGCATCAAGGCGCGTCGGCTAAATCAGTCCTACTCGTGGTGATGACATGGTTACATCTCAGGATCTCCGCAACTACGGCATCGATTTCGCCTTGTACATCAGTATTTGAATCAAGGCCACGTACGCCCGTATCACATCGTGATACATGAACAGATGTGGTCATGATGAGTTATCACCGGGGTCCTCATTTTCTCAGCAATGCGCAAAGATCATCCCGACTGCGCAGCACTTGGTCAAGACTTGATGCTTTACAACATGGATTGGAAAATATCCGGGACAATGTTCTCCGCCCTCACAGCTTCTGCATCAAATCGCGATGATTTCGGAATCCCTACGATTTAGAACAAGTAGCACCCCATCGTTTCATGACACTCCCTGAAAGATCGCGGGAGTCGTACTCGGCAGATACATCAATTTCGGACAGGAAGCTACTCCCTTCAAGTATCCAAGAACTTCCAAGTTGATCTCCGCGGAAGTGGAGGCGCGGTGTCTATGGCATCTTCGCCTCGCGCCACATGCAAACTCTGAAGCTGAGCACGGCGATCATACGATGCCATGAAGGTCAGGTAATCACAAATGTTGACAAGGTAAAGTTTATTCAGGGGGCACACGAGGACGAGCCCATTCGGGCAGCTGTCGACATTGTGAACAATAAAGGTGCTACTTGGGGTGAGTGTAAAGTACGACGTGACCGCGCCTATCCATATACAGGCTTTACAGCACGTACGCTGTACCATGCCATGCCATGCACAAGTCATCGTTGTAATCTTGCCTGGCGCACTTTACGTTGACTGCCGATGATAGGGTGAAGTATGTTGAAGTAAGGACATGAAATAGTAATCCACAAGCCGACCTTGGCGAGGCCGATGGTTCGGATGTCCCGACCGGCCTTACAGCTTCTGTACTGCGGCAACTAATGATCCCACTAGTGGCAGCACAACTTAAATTCAAAAAGTAAGGGCAGTGCCCTCTTTCGGATCTAACCTTGTAACATGGTTTTACCCGCTGCCTGTGTGCACATCACTCAGGCTACCAAAGTCATGCATCTTTAGAGACTGGTTGCGTAACTTCTGCCTTGTGTTGGAGTGTGGTAGCCATTAGGATTGGGAGAATCAACATTTTTTCCTTATCCCACTATCGGATCACGTCATGATACTGAACATCCCGCCACGTTCCACATATGGAAGATCAACTCACGACGTTCTCTGTCCAATAGAGATCCTTTTCCACCAACTTCCTGACCTCTTCGATCGAGTTCGCTTCGTACAGCAAAACTGACCCGAAAAATTTCTTGGCACCGAGTGGAGCGTCTTGGCTATCGGGAGTAATCAAACCACCGGCCACCTCTGTGAACAAAACCAGGACGGGAATAAAGACCACGTCAGCAAATGGGCAAGCGGACACGTTGCGCGCCTCAGCGTTACTCGCTCAAGATGCCCTGCTCAACGTGCTGGTTCGCCCGCACAATGTGCTTTGGCCGCACCGCCATTCTTCGTGAGAGCGCCCCTCCATCGGTATAGTCCGGGGCCCACACCAGATAAGTTTGGGATCTCGGAAGGGTCAAGCGGAAATGCCGCCGTTGCTGCGTTGTGAATTGGCGGAGTATGGATCTTGGCACGTTGGCGAGTGCATGATAGATATACATGAGGACAGTACTGGGAGTAGAAAGTAAGTTATCGAGTTCTGGAGGTTCCCCACGGCAGACCTTGTGGATGGAGAAAAGTCGCCGGCACGTGGGACTAACTTACTCACCTTCCAAATTAGGATATGTATCTTTGTCATATGTCCGGAGCGGCGATCCGTATTATCTCCAATCTCCCACTGCACAGAGTAGGCGTATAAGAATACCCTGGAGTCGTTCCATTCCACGGCTTCAATAGTACCTCTCCATCCATCTTCATTCAATTGAAAACCATGGCTAACAATCCAAAGTTATTTGTTCTCTGGGCACCGGATCACACCGATGAAGGTGCTCAGGACAGACGCCGTGCCGTTCGGCAGACTCACATCGCGGGTATCCACAATTCGGTCAAGGAGGGAGTCATCCGTAAGCATGTTTATAAATTTGCCACAAATACCGGACATGACGCAACGTGTATACACATACTAGGTGTTGGTGGGGGCGCCTTGGCCCCAGGTTCCGTACTGGAACCCGCCACCGATCGAAAGTACTTTGGGTCTTGTCTCATAATCGAGGCGGAGAGTTTGGAGGCCGCACGCAAGGTTGTCGAAAGGGACGTCCACTATACGTCCGGTGTGGTATGTGCCCCGGTTTTGTCGGATGTACAAGTGTTGAAATGTTTGCTTTTGATTGACAAGTGGGACAAGGAAAAGTTACAGCTTCATCAAATCACGTTGGCGCACCCCTTACCTGCCATCCCGCCTTATCAAAGTTAGACACGTTGTGCAATCCGAGTGGTCGAGAGACGTAGAATATGCATATGTGCCTATTTTTTTGTCCGATGCCAATTGACGTGCCGGCCAGAGCACCTCACGATGGTCAGTGACATAATTCCGGCGCTCGGCGCAAGTTGGTTTGATCAAGTCGTCATGCAACCGTCCGTGATCGCGACGGGTGTAACGAAAACGTGGCAGAAAAAAGTGCATCTTCATGTCACGACATGCCTAGATCTTGGATCCATCTGAGACGGGCTTTTGTTTTTCTGTTCCTTTGAAATTCCTTGGGGCTATGTCCCGTGGCAGACGGTTACATGTGGCGGATCGTTTATCTACATAGCGGATGGGCGTGTGTAATGACCCAGGTATCCATGACATTTGCCGGCGTTGGATAGTGCGAGGTAGTAAGCCCCCTGATCTAGAACATACCCGTTGGCTTACCATGCTGGATTGAGGTATCTATCATGCCCAGCTAATCCATTGATATATATCGCAACGGAACCCCCACACAGATTAGTTCCGGGGACGAGAGCTATATCAGCAATACGAAACCATAGTTAACTATACAAAGCAGCCCAACTGTACACGACTCTAGGCGACTCCAATCAGATCCTGTGGTACAACGAATAACGGTAACATCGAAGCTTGAGCACGATAAATAGGACTGCAATGACAATGCATGAGTATGGTGATAACATAAAATGAGATGATCAGCCAATAATATGAGCATTAATACAAATTCGCGGAAGCGAGTCAGAGAACTCGACGGAACGCCCAGCGTAGTCGGCAAGTTAAACAGTGATAGTCGCCACGGAACAACCAAAAAATGTTGCGGGGGATGTCGGAAATCCACTAGATCCTAGCGGCTAAATTACTTTCGGCTGAATTACTTTCGGCTGAAAGGAGCGCATTGCAAGTCTTCTCGTGGCGGCTAACCACGTCGGGTCTGCAGAAACGCTTCCTGCAAAAGCGACAGCAGGCGGCTGCTAGCAGATGTCGCGACACGATGTGACGTGCGACATTCATGCGCTGCATGGTCTGACCACAGCCCTCCCATTGGCACTGAACAGTGTCTCTCTCGTGCCCAATAAATTGGTGATGCACGCGTAGATGTTCTGACATCTCGCGGTTCTTTCCAGGAGCCGCACCGGAACACCTCGTACCACCCTGCCATCTGCAAGAATAATGGTTGAACTCTGTATGATTGGCCTCTTCTGGCGTGGTAGGAGGTGTGGGTGGCTGCCCCGCAGCCGGGATGTTATAAACGGCTCCTCTATAGGTGGTCGGGTTGTCAAAGTGTTGCCATACGGGCAGGTCGTATTGAGTTGCATCACTGGGGACCTCGGTCACAGAATAATGCGGGAACGTTTGGCCTGGATACCGGGTGTATCCCAGAGGGGGAACAGAATAATATGCCTTTACGAATGATGAGCAAAACCTGAAGTTAAGTGGCGGGAAACCTACTGGTATCTCCAAGGTAGGGTACATTTGCTGGTCGAAGGAGCTGCGTTCGCAGACGCGACCCGAGTCGAAATACAACGAACCACGAGGGTATCCCAGAGAACTGCTGTGGTGGTCACGTCATTGAAGGGTGCAGCATTTATATATATGGAACATACCAAGGAACACTTTGGGATCCCTTGTCCGAATTACTGGCGCACAGGACGTTTCCATTCCTGTGTATGCGGCTGTACTGAGTGCGCAGCATTCTTGCTCGGAGAAAATTGTGCTAGCTCAGAGATCAAAAGGGGGGTGTGAAAGTACTGCCGCGAGTGGGTGATAGGACGCTTGCTATTGACCAGTAACGTCCGATGATGAGAGGGGCTAATGAGGCAGCCTGCGTGGTGTCGTCTGCACAGGATAAGGTCGAGTCGACAGTGGGGGATGAACAGGGGGCGCCGTCAGTCGGTATTTATGAAGGCTGGAGTGAGATTGAGTTAGCAAGCCGTAAACGTTGCCATGATCCCCACACCACATTCCATTTCGAAATACGCCCCCATCCATCAGGAAGGACTGCACGAGGCATTGGCTGTATCAGAACTCCAGATCTCGGATGGCAATCAGATCATCCTCTCAAGCGCCCGGCGGAAGGCGGCGTAATGATGGATTCCAAACGGCCAGTCAGCAGAATACAAGAAGATAGTATTCTCACTGGCCGTGCTGATGTGAGATATTTTGCTTGGAGGGGCTCTGTTGCAGACAGGACCTTTGGGGGAGTCATCTGCTAGGTCAGAACTATCGACTGGAGGAGGCTGTGAATTCGGGCGGAACGGCAGGCAGGCAGTGGTGGACAAAGAGGGCATTCAGCGAGAAACGTCGATTGACCTAATCCCCCCGCGGATGAGTTGATGACGTTGTGAGTGGCAAGTACCAAGTAATCCCACCGAGCAATCCCTAGGTACGTTACAATGGAAACAGTTCACATCACGGAATGGGCTCTAGACGGCAGAGCCACAGATGAGGCGGGTGTACGCAGGCCGAGAACAGAGAAGTACCACGGTCAAAAGATCTGGATGCCCGCACGACGTAAATATGACGATTTAACCCATGATTTGTTGTATATTATTTTATCGGGAGGTCAAACTGCGCTGACGTGGGGGTTATGGCGATGAAGGAGGAGGGATACGTGGGAACACCTCGGATTAACAGGGATTTATACTGGCGGCTAGACCATAATCAGTTCCGCGTAGCGAATTCTTGATCCCTGGACCCGAGCAAAGACACGTGCATGGGTATCTTGCTCTGGAACCTGGATGGTTAATGACCATAAACGGCTTTCTCTCCCGGGGAGCTTAGCCACAGGAACTACTTTTCCACTGAAGTTCCGTGAGACTTGGCGGCGAGAACCCAAAAAACTTGCGATTCGAACGTTGCCTGCGTACGCAATCGCCAAATTTCGGTTTTAAATCATCACGCGCATCGGTGTTTCCAAAGCGGCCAATTTGGCGCTCAAACGGTGGAGTATCATTTGGAGGTGCCGTACAAGGGCACTCCGGCCCAATCACAGTTCAGCAATGCCCTCGCTAAGTCCTCGCGAAGGTCTCAAAAGTTAACGTGATGCCACTGGAGTCTCCTGATGGATCATGCAATAGCAAATCCAAATACATCCCGAGAGAACGTTATCGCAGACCGCCAACAAATTCGAACCTGGGAGTTAATCAAACCATCTAGGTCTCTGGTGGCGGCAGTCGGCAGTATTAGCAACATGACGTGACTCTCGTATCTGGTCTTCAAGATGTGAAGTGGGCAAGATACACCACTTTTTAAGACATGTTATTTTCTGTCACAGTCCCTAAAGACATACACAGTAGCGTAAAGTAGATAGCCAAGTGCAAAAGAGATTATGAAAAGCACATGAGAATGAAAAACACAGCTGGATTAGATGTGCGTTCAATGGAATAACAGAGTCGGGGTAACGTACAATAAACCACAATTGTGGGGCATGTGCAATCTTACTTGATAAAGAAAAAAGGTCCGTAATTTAACAATACTTCCGAACCCACATCCATGTCTCGAGCTACAAATAGATCTAGCCGAGTCGCTCCTTGATCGTGAAGAACTCACTGGCAAATATACCTATCCGATGTTCTCCGTTAACCAGTCGTACTACGTGATGCATTAGTATTTGTGGAAATGGCTTACTCAGGGACTTGCCTCGGGCCTGACTATTTACCCGTTTACTCCGTTCCGAGTCGGAATGGTCTATAAAGCGAGAGGTATTGCCTGCATAAGTTGAGTCCACGGAAAACGTGTTGTTTAAGCTAAAAACGTAGCATCTGCTCCGATGTGTAGCAAGATCCCTGCATAGAGAAGAAATAGATTGGAAACATCATGGGAAACGGAAAAGGACTTGCGCTCGGCTGTCGACTGTGGGCTCGTAGATTAGCTCCCCGAGATACTCTATGATTCCATGCGTGACTAATAGTAAAGCCGCGGAGTGTCAGAGATAGTCATACCCGTGATCAGGTCTCCTGTTTTTACCGCTTCGATCAGGAAACTTCCTAGCCCCCACCTACTATTTTTGACCTCTAGTTCCTGTCGTGCGTAAGCATAATCATGGTCGCTGTCATGCTGTCTAGTGACGACACACCTTGCGAGTCCCACACTGGATTTGAGAATTGCGACATATAGTGTCATCGGCTACAACAGTAGGAAAAATGCGATAATGAACTATGGTGCACGGGCTTACCTCTAGACGGAGCTCATCAGCGTAAGGGCCGACCGCGCGTCTGATGATACTCACATGCATCTGCAATTAACACACAGCTCTGGATCGCATTCCCGACGTGCTTCAACACATGGACATCGCTCCGTCACACAGCTCCATCTTGATTTAGTTTTTGAGCAATAGCAGCCCTGCCATCGGCGATTGCCTATACAGAATAAGCCTTCTGATGGCCGTCAAGGGCATAGCTTACATCCTGAAGAACAATAGCAATTTCGCTGGCAATGAGAGTGATTCTTGAAACATGGACAGCCTGAAGTGCTGTTGCAGGGGCCGGCATGGTGGCAGGGGTCATTACTAATGCAAGAATCAGAGCGACGAGGATAGAAAATCAGAACTGCGTACGGTGTGAATTGCGTCGCGTTATTGTCTAAAATGGAGGTAAGATAGCGAGAACCAACGCAAAATCGAATTTACCATTGAATTTGAGCATACGCCGTCGACCTTTGATGCCTGGGGGTGGGGCCTCGTTCGGATTATGCATGTACAAGCTCTTCCTGTAGTAAAACACCTTTCCCACCTCAACCCATGTATAACATTGAGAGAGAGAGAGAGAAATTACTTCTTGACAAGGTTTAAGACACAACTCTGCGAGGACACAAGGAGTGGCATTCGGTGAAATTTCACATATGACTCCGAACATGGCAAAATCGGTTTTGTTCCATGAAGGGCTAGTCTGGTATGTTATATGCATATTTTAAGCGGCCCTCATGATAGAAAAAAACGGACCTCTATCTTGTTGTTGATGAAACACTGATTGTGACATGAACCCACCATCTCACTAGAAACGACAGGTGATGGGAGCAACGACGTCATACGCATTGGGTTGGGTTTGACTGTGTGGCTCGTGATGAATACATGTAAATGTGCATTGATAAGAAATACTGCACACCGTGAACACTGCAAAGTGGCTCTACACAGCTTAGACTGGGACAAAAGAATGAATTCACAGTCTTTAAGCGATTGTAAAAATCAGATCCGTCTAGCCCCTTTTGTGGTAAAAAGCTATAAGATGTTGGAATGGTATTTCCGGGCCAGCACAAACGGTCGCTGTGCATTCGTCAAGCTCAAAGTTGAGGGAGGTTCAACGTACTCACCGTCTTCGAAACGTGGCGATCAATCCGGACATACCAGGTTGCGAACGCAATTTGAGTGGCAAGACGTGGCAAGCTTCAATTTCACCATGCGTGAGAGCATATCGAGTTTGCAATCTGTAGACCGTTTCGAGTTCGATCACTTGCACTGTGCAAGTGTCAAATGTCACCGTGTCGAATGATGTATAACGCTCACAGTCAGGGTCAAATGCATCCTGCCATGAGAATGAGCCATAGTGATACGTGTGGCTAACGTGATCAAAAGCGTTATCATCTGCATATGGAATGAAATCCATATTGTCACTGTCGTCGCCCTTGAACACGCTGCGATGTAAAGGCGAGCATGATTCGTATGACGGGTGGGGTTCCATGGAGAACGATGGGCGGATGACTTCTATTGACGAACTTTCGATGATGGTTCCATCAGGCGAATATATTTCTTGGACAACGAGTGGCGCAGGGTGGTCAACAGCTTCTGAGACAACAGGCCGAACGTCGGAGAATGGACTTGAAGTTGTCATTGAGAATGTTGAAGGCGAGCGAAGATCGGGGTGTAGACACGACCGCCAAGTAGATGGAGCAGTGAACGAGGTAAGGGCTTGCCGACAGTGGGCGGTGTTCCACTTGCTGAATTCCGTCCCAACACTGGAAAAAACGCGTTGAACAAGCTCGGAGGTAGGTGTTTCTCGTTCGGACAAAACTTGTAAGACATCATTTAGCTCGTCGATATCAGGGTCAGAGAGAACCGACGAGTCTACCATCGCGGTCTGTTGCAGCTCATTCAGGTTAGTACAAAAAGACTACCAATCCGAATTGAGATTGTATAGGTCACGTGAAACACTACATAGTCGCATTTAGTCATCCTCACTCAGTCACCTTTGGACCATGGCTTCATCTGGTGCGTCCAACTTGCTCAGATTCAGTTTTCAGGTGCCCATAAATTCGATTTTGCAGCTATTGGAAAACTTTCGCGCGAGGAGTTTCGTCGCCAAAAGGACCTCGATGCCGCCCGTAAGGCCGGTACAGCTCCTGCCGCGTTAGATGAGGAAGGAAAACCCATCAATCCACACATTCCTCGTGCGTCTTCCGTCTCTTTTGTTTGCCTACATTTAAATTGACACAGGTTACTTTAGAGTATATCTCCCAGGCGCCATGGTACCTCGATACCGGCGCTCCATCGCTCAGTCATCAGCGTCGACCTACGGACGATCGCACCTCCAGCAAGCTTGACAACTGGTATGACCGTGGCGTGCATGCGGGTCCTGCGGCAAAAAAGTATCGCAAAGGCGCATGCGAGAATTGTGGGGCCATGACTCACAGGAAGCAGGATTGTTTGGAGCGTCCCCGAAAAAAAGGTGCCAAGTTCACCAACAAAGATATTCAAGCAGACGAAATCGTACAAGAAGTCGCGGCGGGCTATGACGCGAAGCGGGATCGGTGGAATGGATATGATCCTGCAGAGCATAAAAGGATTTACGAAGAGTACGAGGCTGTCGAAGCTGCTCGAAAGAAGCTGCGCGAGGAGGAGATTGACAATCAAACCACAACCGATTTGGCTGCCGTTCGGAAGGTGGCGAAAGCGGGAAAGGAGAAGAAAGCTGCTGATCCCGACTTTGGCTCTAGCGACGAGGAGGATGCGGACGACGATAAATATGCAGATGCCGCTGACGCCGTCGGTCAGAAACTTGACACCAAAACTCGTATTACTGTTCGAAATCTCCGTATACGAGAAGACACTGCCAAGTACCTGATTAACTTGGATCCCGATAGCGCATACTACGACCCCAAAACCCGTTCTATGCGCGATGCTCCACTAAAGAATCTCGCTCCAGAGGATGTATGTCTCCTTTTCCTCTTTGCACGGTGGTTAATAATCTTACGTGCTTAGGCTAAATTTGCTGGAGAGAACTTCTTTCGCTATTCTGGTGAAGCACCAGAGGTCCAGCGACTCCAGCTCTTTGCATGGCAAGCTGCACAGCGTGGTAACGACGTTCACCTTAATGCAGGTCCGACCCAAGGGGAGTTTTTGCACGAAGAGTACAAGGACAAAAAGGAGAAGCTGAAGGAAGTGACCAAAGAATCCATCCTTGAGAGATATGGAGGAGAGCAGTATCTCGACAAGGCCCCAAAGGAAATTGTAGACGGACAGACGGAAAATTATGTCGAGTACTCTCGAGCAGGTCAGGTCATTAAAGGAAAGGAACGCGCCAAGGCACGTTCAAAATATCTAGAAGATGGTAGGTCTTCCGGTTTCCACTGGGACTTGGTACTAATTTTACTCCTAGTCTACATTAACAACCACACTTCGGTGTGGGGTTCATGGTATGATGTTTCGAGTGGCATTTGGGGTTATGCATGTTGCCACTCGAGCGTACATGTGTCGTACTGTGCTGGACAAGTTGGTAAAGAAGCTTCGCAGGCGTCGACTGCTCAAGCCCTTCTTGCCTCTTCGTCAAATTCGACATCAGAACCCCCGGCACAAGATCCGCCAGTTGTAGAGGCGAGGCGAATAGAGCAAAACTACTCGAAAAAACGTATAGGAGAAGGTGATGTGGCACTTGACAAGGACCGATTAGCTGCCGCTCTGAGTGAAGAAAGGAAACGGAAGTCACGAGGAGAGGATGATGATCGATTGAACAAGAAAAAGAAGGGGTTGGAAATTAGCAACCACGAAGTCACGGAAGAAGAACTGGGTAAGTTCTGCCCGTTTACATCTTTAATTCCACACCAACCATACTCCGCAGAGGCCTACCGAATGAATCGTCGAAATGCACAAGATCCAATGGCCAACTATGTGGACGAGGATGTGTATTGAGCCTGATTGTTTATTGTGTACTAGCGTATGCTGTCGGCCGTTATCGGTATTCGCTGCCGACTGCCTAATATAACTTTTGGTTCCGATGTTCTGTTCCCACTGTATCCGAAATAGGCGAACCTTCATTCGATGCGTTAACGGTGGTTGGCTTTCTACCCCTCAGTCCATGTTCTCTACCCCTCTCGCCCTCCTCATCGGGCTGGGCACTCGCATCGCCCTCGAAAAGTTCTTGGGAAATGGCCCAGACGACCCCAACGCGCCGGAAGCCATGGGGGACATCATCCTCCTTGGCGTCGCTCAGGGTGTCGCACTCTACTTTACTCTCATGGAATTCCGCGAATTTGCATTCGCAGTTGCGTTCGCGATCGCCGCTCGCCTCGTCATCGAATTCACGATGCTTCAAGATGTCAGCAAATGCGCTACAACGCTCCTAGGCGTCGCCCTCGGCGTGCTCGTCACCGATGTGCTTTCCCAGCTAATCGAAGACGGCCATGTCTATAATTTTAGTCGCACGAGGGACACGGAAAGCGATTACGAGGAGGACTCGGTCGTCGAAATCAGACGCCGGAAACGGTTGGTCAAGTTCTCCTCGTCCGCCACCGAGTACACCGTGCGCGCCAACAAACCTGCCCGGCCACCGAAGCAAGACCCGGCACGCAAATGGCGCACGGAATCATCCGTACCGCCGTCGATCATGTCTTCGGCAGAGGATCTCGTCGACCCACATAGGGTTATGGATCCGCTCGAGCGGGAGGTGGCCACTCTTCGCGCGCGTGCTTCCCTGGCGGATAGCGAACGGAGGAGGTTCAAGGAGGAGAAAAAGTGGGCCTTGGCGCAGGGAAATTTGGCGCGTGTCGCCCAGATGAGTTGGCAGGTGAAGAGGTATACCGCGTTGACGCAGAGTTTCACCAAGGAGGCGGATGCTCGACTGCTGGAAGGTTAGTTCCTCGGGCCTCAGAGTTGGCGTTTCGTCGTTGGCTCACTGGGGAGACAGTGACGGCGATAAAAGCGGCACGCCAACAAGCTCAGAGTGAAGCAGCCCTTCCTACTCTTCAAAATGCTGAGCGACACCATTTAGAGAGACACACCAATCATGCACGGGAACCCCCTCTCAACACGTCGCAACAGTTTGCTGTCGAGCGTGATACGACTTACACGGTCGATATCCGACAACGCAGATTAAGCTCTGCCAGCAATCTCAAGTCAGCTATGCGCACGACACCACGGTGATGAGGAACAAGGGCTTTTTGCAGGGCCTTCTTGATGATATCTTCGATGCTGTTCAAGATGACTGTTTGGTGATCTCACTATAAACAAATAGCTTGATCTTGTAATATTAGAACAGCCACGCTCGCCCGATGATATATACAAAAAGATTATCAGGGAATTGCAATTGAAAACGGCCTAGGGTTACAAGGAAGATGCAAGAGTTCCAATTATGACACCATTGTTTTGCACTGCTCGGGCAACCCGACGAACAGAGGTGGAAGACAAGAATACAGAAATAGAACCAAGACAAGACGGTCGATCTCGTGACGATCATCATCGGTGTGATTTGCCATTCGTTTTCATGGGGGGACTGGAGGCGGATAATGACCCATTGGTCTTTCCACTCGTAGTGGGTCGGGGCTTCTTACTAGAGCTCGCGGCATCAGATGGTGGCCGGGGTGCAGCCTCCTTCATCACCATCTTGGCATGGATTTCCTCCAACTTCGAAGCCTTGACTTTTTTCGGCCAGAACAATGTAACGAATCTGTGAAAAAACTACTTAGATACTTCATTGCACGAGCAGTACCCACGTACGTCCAGAGATGCCGGCGCCACCTTTCTCGATCTTCCCCGGCAGCTTGCTTAGTTTGCAGCACCAGTTCGATTCGGCGGCCAATGGCAGCGAGAGAATCTTTCAGGATGGCAACCTTATCGTCTCGAGGCATGTCCTCCCCCGACAGTTTTAGTTGTTTCTAGGAACGAGGTCATCACTTGGTCGACAGTCAATGAACAGAACCCACCAGTTGCTTCTTTACTGGTCGTAGCTCTTCCTTTGTTGTAAGCTCGTCCATAGAGGGGCTGGAAAGAAAGCAATCAAAGTCTGAGGGGAAAAGTAATGCGACGACGACACATACCATTCGTCAGACGACTCCGAGTCTGTGAATGTTGGGGTCGGCCGCCGTTTGCGTTTCTTGCTGGACATATCCTCGACGGATGCGACAGCTTCGCTTTCCGCACGTCTCTTTCGACTGCTTGCAGTGGAGGATGATGCGATGACCGTAGGGGGTGGAGTCGCCGAAACCTTTAGTTGACCTTTATTCCGCAAAGAACTCTCATACGAGCGCAACTTCTCGTCGTGTTCGCGCAATATACCCAGAAGAAAGTCGCCTCGTCGGACAAGGTGGATAGCGTTGGGGATGGGTCGCGTAGAGGAATCTTCGCCTTTCTTGCCCTCCTCAAGGAAAAATTTCCCTTGCAGACCAAGCCGTGAATCCTTGGCCATGGCTTCCCAGTTGCCAAAGCCGTAGAGAAAGGCACCAACAAGTAGCATAGAATCTTCCTGAGGCCCCCAACGACCAGACCAGTTGAGGGTTGGTCTTATATTTTCGATAGGAATGGACCAGTTGTATGACTCCTCTGGCGTCATGTCGCCAAGAATGTTGTTGAGAATACGGAGGTCGCGGTACCGTGAGAGGACTGTTTCGGCGTTTATGTTTCCAACATTACGATACGTGACAAGAACTGCTTTGCTCTTCTGGGCGTTTGTAAGAGCTTCGCCAGCAGCCGCGCGAGTACGCTTGTGTACATTATTATCATCGACAGCTTGACTACAGAGGTCAATGATCTCGTCTGCAACATCGATGATCATGGCCTTGTGCTTGTCGACCAGCTTGCTTTCGCTGACCTCGAGGCAATTCAATGCTTATCCTGAGAGAAAAGCCAGGAACGTACAATGATATCATATCGCTGGCGAATGTCGCCCCACCTTTGGAGAGAGCGAATGAGCACACGGACGTCACGTTCCTTGAGTTCCATCGCTTTCTGACTCGCGGTCTTGCGTTGAGGTCCGGGAATTTTGGGCTTCTTTGGAGCCTGAGAAGAAGCGGGCTGGTCAACGTCCATGCCCTCGTACGAGACAGGAGCATGCGAACGCTTGCGGTCACGCAGCTCCTGAGAAGCCATTTCTTCCACCTTCCGATCCTCCTCTTCTCGGTCAAACTTTTGCCGCTCCTCCAGTGGAATGATGTCTTCCCAGCTCATGTCATTCTTAACATCGCTAACAGCGGCAAACTGTGCGAGAAATCCCTCGCCACCAAGCGAGGCACCACCGTCCCCTCCAGCGGCCATGGTTTCATGGTCTTCTGCCCTGTTGAGGATGTCGTCGAGATCCATTTCATCCAACTTCTGATTTTGTTGCGAGTCATCCTTGTCGAACCTTGGGTGACCTTGAGTGCGACTTTTTCAAAGGCACGAAAACTCCGTCACTTACATCTTTTGTGCGCCATATTTAAGGACGGCGGTTAGCTCGTCCTTGCTCAAAGTATCCGGTTTGACCGAATCCTTGATCTTGTCGCCTTTCGAACTAAGATGAGCTTGGGAGGTGTCCATCTGGTTTATAACTGGCAACCTCGTCTGCATGGCAACGGATATGAAAGGTGGGAAACATACTGGCGTATTCCAAAACCATCTTTTTTTTCGCTCGCTCCAACACGTCCTCTTCCATCGTGTCCTTGCTCACAAAACGGTAGACGCTGACATGGGACTTTTGACCTATCCTATGGGCACGTGCCATGGCTTGTAGGTCGTTTTGCGGGTTCCAATCACTCTGCGGGAAGTCAGTAAACATGGATGGTAGAGACTAGGTCCTTACGTCGAATATAATAACAGTGTCTGCAGTCTCCAAGTTAATACCAAGACCACCTGCACGAGTGGAGAGCAAGAAAGCAAAGTCTGGCGAACCCGGGGAATTGAAGTGTGCGATCGATTTCTTCCGTGCATCAGACGCAACCATACCATCGAGGCGTTGGTGTTGGTATCCTCGCAAGCTCATGTAGTCGCTCAGAATATCAAGCATTCGGACCATCTGACTGAAGATCAGGACCCGATGACCGTCTTGTCGCAATCTCGCAAGCAACTTGTCCAATAGCACCATTTTGCCACTGTTCATGACGAGGCCCTTGAGGGTGTCCTCGGAATTGTCGGTGCGATTCTCTGCACCGTCAAAAAGGTAAGGATGATTTGCAGCCTTCTTAAGTTCCATAGCGATATTGAGCAGGCTGATGTTGTTGTTCCCGTTGGCGCTCTTAACCAGGCCCTGGAAGTTCTGTCCATCAAAGTCAGTAGCGTTGTATTTGATGTGCGAAGGGGGCTAACCTTTGTGAGAATGTTCTTGTAGAAGTGCGTTTGCAAAGCGCTCATCTCCACACGCAGGATGCGCTCACTTTTTGTAGGAAGAGAGGTGAGTACATCCCGTTTCAAACGTCGGAGCATCAGCGACTCCAACTGAGTGTGAAGTTCTTTAATTTTAGCTTCGTGATTAGCGTCATTGAGGTCAAATTCATTAGTAAGGGCAACTATGAGTTAATTCAGTATATAGCATCGGTGTCATGAGACGATGCGTACACTTCTCCGGCATCAAGAAGTGCATCAAGGACAAAAGCTCTGCAAGAGATGGAATGTAAACGATGTGGTCAAGTGTTCCGGCTGTATGAACCAGTACCTTTCACATTATTCTGCAATGGGGTCCCCGTGATAAGAAGCTTCGACGCGGCAGAAAACGATCGAAGTGCCTCATATAGTTGACTTTCAGAATTCTTCAAACGATGTGCCTATTTGAGATATGTTATTAGCACAAAAGGCAGGAATTCGCACAACTTGTAAACAAACCTCATCGACTGCCAAGACCTGCCACCTAATATCTGCCAACTCTTTTGCATCCCTGAGGGTCAGCTCATAGGTAGTGAGCAAGACGTTCATCTTTAGGCGCTTGTTCGAAGGACCGAACTCGTATGTGCGAATGACCTCACGTGCAGCCGCCGTTCCAATGTAAGTGATGACGTTCAGATCGGGAGCCCAAGTGGCAAATTGGGACTGCCACGCGGTAATAGTCGATAGAGGAACGATGACAAGAAATGGCCCGTACTGGTGCATTTCGTGGGAAAGGTAGGAGAGGAATGAGACGGTCTGAACAGTCTGATGAAAACGATCAATATTAATAACTAAAAACGAGAGTCGAACCGACCTTTCCAAGACCCATTTCATCCGCTAAAATGCCATTTTCTCCCTTGGTCCATAGATAGGCAAGCCAATTCAGACCAGTCAACTGGAAATCCTTGAGCGAACCTCCCGTTCTAGATATATACTCCGGATCTTTCACTATCTTCTGGAAAGTTGGTCGTTGGTGCCGGGCGTACTGGACACTCTTATAAGGGAATTTGCCTTCCGCCTCACGGGCACGATATGCCTCAATTTGAGCTTTGGATATAGCGCGGATTTCGGTCTCGTCCTCCCACGTACAATGCTCGTAGTTAAGACCTGTCCACTTGCAGAAATAGTCAGTGCCGTTAGATGATTCTGCACTGTCACGGTGGGAGACGATGCGTTCGACAGTCTTGTATGTCTCTAGTTCCTCCTTTTCGCGCTCCTTGTCAAGAAG
The DNA here is from genome assembly GCA_038094235.1 of Fistulinella staudtii. Classification (NCBI taxonomy): domain Eukaryota; kingdom Fungi; phylum Basidiomycota; class Agaricomycetes; order Boletales; family Boletaceae; genus Fistulinella; species Fistulinella staudtii. The sequence continues at coordinate 152,924 of JBBPTS010000001.1, read as the reverse complement.
AAGGGCCTCGGCATCCTCCGTGGAGAGGCCAGGCGTGTTGAGCTTGGCTTGATATGCCTTGTAAGCCTTGATGTAGTTGTCGACACGTTTCAGACCCTTGAAACGCTTCAAAAATTCATACGTTTCATCCGTATTGTGGAGGTGGGAAAAGTTTTTCCATTTAATATGGAAACGCTGCAAAACACCTTCTAGCACAGGGTACACGTCAAGAATGAATTTAGGGCATACCACGTTACTGTACCACAAATCTTCTGGGTCATCTTCATGGGCTTCGTCCCGACAATGGCTTAGAACGGCCTCAATTTCGTCTTCTTCTTTGGTAAGCGAGGGATCGACGTAGTACGTCTGAGCCACCTCTTCCTCTGAGAGCATTCCGAGATCCTGATTATCCTCGTAATAATTCGGAATCTTGTTTCCCCGACTGGAGACACGTATCTCGTCCCCGGAGACGCGAGACTTTTTCTTTTTCTTTGATCGCGCAGCGTAATCTGAATCTGAATCCGATGAGGCATGGCGTATGGCTGCAGGGAATGATTGTCGACGAGGATGCATATAGGGATGAGATACCAACCTTTTGGCCGAGGAGTAGAGGAAGTGGGAGGCGCCTTCTTCTTCTTCTTTCTGGAAGCCTTCTTCTTGCCATACTCGTCATCGCCATAGGAAGCATCGTCCTCGTCCTCGTCATCCTCGTCTTCGGCACGGTCTTCGTAGCCCTGGATGACGATGTGAATCAAGGCTGATAGGGAGGATGATCTCAAAGGAGACAGACCGAATCTTCTGGGTCCTGGGGGAGACCGTCAACGATTCAGAACGCGGGGACCAGGACATGACTTACATAGTGTTTGAGGGGGTAAGATGACGGACCTGCGACGGGGTTCTCCAAGAAGGCAGAAGCGATGTCGTCGACATACTCTGCGTCGCCTTCCGCATCGGCATCGGCATCTGGGTCGGCGTCGGCGTCGGCGTCAGCATCTAGGTCGTCGTCTTGAGGCGGGAGTGTGGAGGACGGGGGTGCTACTGGACGGTCGTCATCGGAGTCGACCTGCATGCTATCGTCGCTGTCATAATTGAGGTTGAGAGCGTCGGGGTTGAGCGCCATGGGAGGGGGTGGTGGTTGAGGGGAGAGAGGATGGGAGGGAAGAGGTCGTCAAGGATGCTGTTGAGGAAAATGTTCGCACGCGTGGCCATCGCTACGGACAACGCCGGGCAAGGCCCCATCGTCACCGCTCGTGACGAACTCCGGTTATGCCGTGCCACACGTTCTTTGGATACGAAAGTCGCGAATTTACCCATTATCGCTATTATTATATATATGAATAAACTCGAATTGGACACATGAACCCACTTTTTGGCCACGAATCTGCCGCCATTGCTGCACGCATCCGACACGGTCGCCGTCGACGATGACAGAATGATGTGACCGCCACGCAGCTTTGGGCCCAAAACCTCTGTGCTCACCGTTGCGCGTCCGATCAGGTCTCTCACTCGTGTCACTCCCACTGCAGCGTGTACGGCCCTGTCCCAAGTCCCTTGTCGCACCGTGTGGTGTGTGTGTGTGTGTGTGCATCGCTGTCACGTCGTGCGCACGTTCCTCGTTCGTTTGGTCCGCCGCGGTCCGCAACATTCATTACGTCATCAACCCCCTTTGCACGTGCTCCCGTCTGCTCATCGCCCACGACGACGAGCACGCTCATCCCCCCTCTTTCCCGCACAGGGTCACTCCCGCGTTCATCACCCCCTATTGGCATCAGTCACTGACATTGTCCTAGACACCATCGCAGCCCTACATCATGTCAGCCAACACTTTTGACAGGCTTTCCTCGTCAGCCCCCTTGCCAGCCGCCATGGTCGTTAAAATGTGTTCTCCCCGCCCGCACATTCTTTCCTCGGCCCTTCCTTTGATCCCATTGTCGTTTGACACCATCTGGACTTTCCTTTGCGCTTCTTGACACCATGCTCTCCTTCATCTGCTTCGTCCTTTTATTCCCGTTCAGTGTGTTGTCCCACCCAATGACCCTGGTCCATGAGGTCTGTCGTTCCTGACCTTGGTCTATTTCGACGGCTAACACACTCGGTTGCATAGCCCCCGGTCTCTTGCGTCATTGCAGATGTCAATTACCCACATCCCCACGAGACTCTGAAACTTCTCAACCGCCGCGCGATTTCGCCTCCCCATGGCCTATCCAAACGCACATTCGCGGATCTCCTCATCTGGTGTCACGAAAACAAACTTTCCAGCGGCACTATCCTGGCTCGACAGAACCCTAGTTGCTCCGCCGTGACCGGAAATGGACCGTCTGGAAGTAGCCTCGATTCCTCTTCGGCTAGTGGGGCCACTGGATCTGCAAGCACCATTTCAGCTGGTCAGGGCACTGGCGGTTCAACAGCATCTTTGGCTTCTGGCGGCAGTGTCTCTGATCCCAACAATGCGGCCGCGTTGTCAGGTTCTGGATCTACTGGTTCGGCATCATCTGGTCCTGGTTCTGGCGCTGAATCTGGCACCGCTGTAACATCCTCGAGTTCGCCGGCTTCTGATACGTCTAGTTCCAACGACATACTTGCATCGTCTGGCCCCGGATCCACTGGTCCAACGCCATCTGGTCCAAGTTCCACTGCTGGTTCCGGCCCTGCCGCACAATCTCTGGATCCCCCTGTCTCGTCCAACTCTGATCCCAACAATGGCGCTGCTTCATTCGGTTCTGGATCTACCAGTAACTCAGGGACCTCGGATGCTGGTTCCGGATCCACCAGAGTCGTCTCTAGTGCTGCTATAACATCCTCTGGTTCCTCTGGCTCAAGTAGTGCAAACAATCAAGCTGTGTCGTCACCGTTCGGTTCCGGGTCGACTGACTCAGTGACGCCTGGCTCGAATGCTGCCGTGACATCAAGCTCTACAGGTACGGGCAATGCTGATGCGAATAATGTGGCTGCGTCTGGTTCCGGATCTACTGCCTCGACGACACCCAACACCAGCACTGGCGCAAATAGTGGGACTGTCTCACCGCCATCCGGCTCTGGATCTTCTGGTTCAGCAACATCTGGCTCCAGTGGGTCCAGCACCGCAGCCACATCTTCCGACTTGGGGACTCCTGGTGCCAACAATGCGGCTACATCGTCGTCGACTGGTTCTCGGGCTGGCGCTGCTGCACAGTCTTTGGGCTCTACTGACTCAAACACGTCTAGTGCGAATAACGGGGCCGTGTTATCGAACACCGGATCCACTGGCTCAATCACGTCCGGTTCCAGTGCCGCTGACCCTGACCATGCTGCATCATCTGGTGCTGGGAGTTCGAGTTCTGGTCCAGCGACATCTGGATCTATTAATGCTAACCCCAACACAGCTGTGTCGTCTGGCGCCGAAACTACTCGCCCTGGCTCCAGCGTCACCAACCCTATCGCCGATCCTACTGGTTCAGTGACATCCGATTCAAGTGCTGTTTCCAACATCCCTAGTGCTCAAACAAACCAAGCGACTTTTAGCTCGAGCGCGACCGGATCACCGCCCTCGGGCCCAGTGACAAGGGGACCTTCCACTTCCGACAGTGTAAGCCAAGCAACCACGACTGCGGCATCCTCAATCACGACATCGACCTCGGCACTTTCGACCGTCCCAACCACGACAGCTGCATCCCCAGCAATGCCCAAGGCGCTTCCGACAGTAACCCCCCTGACGGATTTGACGACGATGATCACGGTGCCGACGGTGACGCCACTGACAGACATGACGACGCAAATCACGGTACCTGCAATCTCGACTTCATCAGGGATCTTCACCACGTCGGCATGCCCGCCTGGCCAGACAGTATCAGCTGGTGCTACCATCCAAATTGGAGGCGTGGTTGGACTCATCTGCGTCGCGATAAATTAGTGATGAGGACAAGAGTAAATTGAATCGCCAGCTGTATTTTTTCTCTGGCTTGTACCATACCGTCTTTTCGTTCTTCAACGCCCCTTTTTTTGTACTTGGTAACAAATGGAACAATCAACGCGTCAACAACGCATTCACACGTGATCGATTGTATATTTTACGAACAAGGGTGGACACTCGCAAATGGATACTCATTTTGCGGTTCTACCTCTAGGTATGTAGGAGACTTGCACAGCCGTACGTTGAACAACGAGGTTGGAATTTAGACGTGATAGATACCGTGGTGTCATGTCTCCCCAACCAGACACATGATTTACCCCGTTTTCTGCGCCTTCCTCACCCCAGAACTGGTGTGTCGTGCTTGCGTTGCTGAAAGATAGCCACCACGAACATGATATCTAGGTATCCCATCCCTCTTTCTGGCGCATGAAACTCTCCCTAGTGAAGACGGGCCCGACCGATGGGTCTCCAAGATACTCGAGATCCAAGCGGTGGAACCACCACACCCGCGCTCTTGGTTCATGGGCGACGAGGTCATCTCAGGTACATTTCTACACTATCCGACCCGAGACGATTTTGCGTGCTTACATGGTGTCCCAGACGGAAAGCTCCTTGTCATGACGCCCGTCGACCCTTTGTTCCTCTTGATACCCATACTCCGAGCGATCAAGCAGGTAAAGCACGTTTGTCTTCTGTGCTGTATATAGTCTAACATATCAAGAAGCCTGACGGGAGTGTCGGAAACTTTCGGCCGGCAGAAGATATGTTTGAAGATGCAGCGAGGCAGATAGCAAGCTCTAGCGCCACACCAGATGCATCGGCGTTTGTCAGCGTGGAAGATGTAATGGCGTTTACCGCGCTCATATGTACACAAAAGGCGATGAGACGGCTTTGTGAAGTCAGAGGCAAGTCCAACGATTCGTATACATCTCCTCCCTTGAACGATCTGTCCCAGAGATAACGACCGAGATAACGGTATTTAGGTATTCGACAGAAAACCTTTTGCAAGCGTTAAGAAAAAAGGTGGAGGCACTGTCGACACCCCGTATCATGGAGATGTCGCGAACCCTGGTGCGAAGTCTCGCAAGGGATGCGCTCATGGAAGACAAGAACGAAGAATTGCTGGAATGTGAGTGACAACCGTGTCTCCACGACCATCGGCCGAACGCAACAACGCACAGTGGGAAGAATAAAGTTGGCCTGTGACTTATTAGGACAATACCTCCCGCAGGACAGCCGAGAGGAGCTACTTGCATCATACGAGTATGTATTCGCTTGCTTCATCACAGGCCTCAGATGTTGAAACCTAGAAAATAGCTTGACGAGATTGGATGTACACGTAAAGGCCCTTGCAAAAGAACAATCGTTATTCGCATCCGAAAAACCAGCGGCTACCAAAAAGTCAAAAGCTGGTCCGACGGATTCGGAAGGGACCAAGAAGCGAAAAAAGGAGAGCAAGGGGTCGCAAGGTGTGGAGAAGCTCAAAAAGGTTAATGTCAGTGGAATGTCCAAATTATCGACTTTCTTCACAAAGAAGGTAGAGTAACTTGTACTCATGTTACTTGCAAGCTAGCTGCAGAGGTCGTCGTCGCGTGTGTTGGCGGAACAGGCTGGAGTCATCCGATTTTGCAACGCTCTGGACCGGTCACTCATCTTCTGCTCACGACGACATAAACAGGCGGTAGCCTAATACACGCTGACTCTTTTTGCTGACCATGTGAAAGGACTGCTCATGATGGCGTGATCAGTCTCACCACTGCACCCATTCCAAATTATCGGCCATCCGGTCCTACAAAAGAGATGAACCATTACTAGGGCCGAGTGCACACCTCTGAAAATATGGCCAACGCTCCTCACGGCGGCTCGTTGAAAGTCCATTGATCCATCTGTTCTCGGAGCACATCGCTGACGACGTTGTAGGACATCATTGCGCGAGATGAGCCAATCTCGGCACAGCTTCGGCAAGAAGCCGCAACCCTTCACGACATCGTCCTCACTGATGTATGTTCCTGCTCATCGGGTGAACGTCCACTGACTGTTCCATATTCGCAGCGTCAACTCTGCGATCTCGAGCTCATTCTCAATGGCGGATTCAGTCCCCTCGAGGGCTTCATGAACGAGGACGACTACAATGGGTAACGTCATTTGTTCGGATTTACAATCCGATGAGTCTAATCACCATCCACAGCGTCGTGGACACGTTGCGACTGTCCGATGGAACGCTCTTCCCCATTCCTATCACGCTCGATGTTTCTTCCGAGGACATTGCTCGTCTTGGGATCTTTCGTGGCGTCCGCCTTGTTTTACGTGATCCTCGGGATGACGAAGCCCTTGCTATTATCACGGTCCAAGACGTCTACGCCTCTGACCACGTCAAGGAAGCCATTCAGGTGTTTGGCGCAGACGATGTCGCTCACCCTTCTGTCGCCCATCTACGGAACCACGTCAAAGAATACTATGTTGGAGGCAAGGTACAAGCAATACAGTCCCCCGCACACTTTGACCATATTGCCCTCAGATGTAAGTAGTTTACACCCGTCAATCAGCTCGTCTTATCCATCTGCCAGATACCCCTGCCGAGTTGCGTGCTCACTTCAAGAAACTATCGTGGGATAGGGTTGTCGCATTCCAAACTCGCAACCCAATGCATCGAGCACATCGCGAACTTACCGTCCGCGCCGCCCGTCAGCATCAAGCCAATGTTCTCATCCACCCGGTAGTCGGCCTCACCAAGCCCGGTGACGTAGATCACTACACTCGTGTACGTGTCTATCAAGCCATCATGGCCAAGTATCCGAATGGGATGGGACATCTCGCACTCTTGCCTCTTGCTATGCGGATGGCTGGGCCTCGCGAGGCAGTCTGGCACGCTATCATTCGCAAAAACTTTGGCGCAACCCACTTTATCGTAGGCCGAGACCATGCCGGCCCCGGAAAAAACTCTTACGGAAAAGATTTTTATGGTCCTTATGACGCCCAAGAGCTTGTTGAAAAATACAAGGATGAGCTCCAGATAGAGATGGTTCCTTTTCAACAAATGACCTATCTCCCTTCCACGGACGAGTACCAACCTGTCGACGAGGTCCCTGCTGGTGTGCAGACCCTCGACATTTCTGGTACTGAGTTGCGTAAACGCCTCAAAGCTGGCGCAGCCATACCCAATTGGTTCAGCTACGAGTGAGCGTATCGCATCGCATCACTGATGGGTAAGCGGCTCATCCTGTTCTTGTGTAGAGCCGTCGTCCAGAGATTGCGGGAAAGTTACCCCGCTCGGGACAAGCAAGGATTCGTGGTGTTCCTCACTGGATTGCACAATTCTGGCAAGGAGGTGATCGCCAAGGCTCTCCAAGTTGCATTGAACGAACAAGGTGGCAGGAGTGTTTCACTATTGCTCGGAGATGCGATCAAAGACGACCTGAAACCCAAGTCGCTCACTCGGGAAGAACGGCACGATGACTTGCAACGTATCGCTTTCGTCGCGAGTGAGCTGGCACGAGCTGGCGCCGCTGTCATCGCTTCGCCGGTGGCTCCCGAGGAGCGATCGAGAGCCCATGTCAAGGACACTGTCCTAACCACTGCCGGCCCAGGAGGAAACTTTTTCCTCGTCCACGTCGCCACGCCTCTCCAGCACTGTGAGGACACAGACAGACACGGGGTGTATGCACGGGCAAGAAATGGCACGATAAAGGGTTTTGTCGGCATCGATGTCGAGTATGAAACACCTGGCAAGGCAGATCTCACCGTGAACGTCGCTACCCAGAGTATCTCTTCCATTGTCCACAGTATGTCTCGCATCTTTAGAGCGGAGAACGGCGCTGACCTGCCATTCCTTTCAGGCATCGTTCTTTTGCTAGAGGCAAGTTCATTGGTCTAGACTTGGGCATACTTTACAATAGAAATGCCTGTATTTACGAGCACTGGTTATAATTGACCGGTCACTGATGATGTTGATGAACGAGAGCTTGGGAGCGTGGCTATAAATTGTTAGCCGAGCTGGTACGAATCCCAGCCTAGTTCTGTGCGCTCATCTTCGTCAAGTCCAGCGATGTTGTCTCTGATTCGGCGCAGTCCGCGCTCACTCCGAAATCCTTATCGATTATCAAGTACGCCTCGCCCCGCTTGGAGCTTGGCTGCAACACGCACCATGTCGGTCTACCACGGAGAATCCGCCATTCGTCCAGAGCCAGACAAGGTTCTCAAAGACATTGCAGACTACGTCCACAACTACCAAATCAACTCGGACCTGGCGTTCGAAACCGCCCGTCTCTGTCTCATCGATACCATTGGTTGCGGTCTTGAGGGCCTCCGCTTCGAAGGGTGTACCAGGCTCATGGGCCCGGTCGTCGAAGGCACTGTCGTGCCAAGCGGTGTGTTTTACGCGTCGTCCATCAAACGAGCCCTGTCTAACATCATACTTGCAGGCACAAAGGTTCCTGGAACCAACTACCAATTGGACCCTATCCGGGGAGCCTTTAACATTGGCACGATGATCCGGTACCTAGATTTTAACGACTGTTTCCTTGCCGCAGAGTGTGGGCGTCTCGTTCTAGTCCCTCGCTGACCCGTCACTGAATATATGCACGTAGGGGGTCACCCATCCGACAATCTAGGCGCTATCCTCGCCGTCGCCGATCACCTCGCGCGCCAGGGTCAACCACTGACGGTCCGCGATGTTCTCGAAGGTATGATCAAAGCCCACGAGATCCAGGGCGGTCTTGCTCTCTTGAACTCGTTCAACCGCGTCGGCCTCGATCATGTTGTGCTCGTCAAAGTCGCCAGCACGGCCGTCGTGTCCAAGCTGCTGTGAGTTCGCTTGTCCGTCCTCAGACAGATGACTAACATGTGTCGCGATTCACAGCGGACTTTCGCATACTCAGACTATTGATGCGGTCTCGCAGGCGTTCGTCGATGGTCAGTCACTCCGTACGTATCGTCATGCGCCCAATACTGGCCCGCGCAAGTCCTGGGCTGCCGGCGACGCCTGCTCCCGCGCCGTAAACCTCGCGCTCCTGGTCAAAAAGGGCGAGCTTGGTCTCCCGTCCGTGCTCACCACCAAGACTTGGGGTTTTTACGACGTCCTGTTCAACGTTTGTGTCGCCTTTTTCTTGCTTGTTTTTTTGACGTTAACAACGCGCGTAGGGAAAGCCATTCGAGTTCCAGATGCCGTTTGGCTCGTACATCATGGAAAATGTCCTTTTCAAGATCTCATACCCAGCCGAGTTCCACGCGCAGACCGCCGTCGAAGCCGCACACACTATCCACACGCAACTTAAAGCAATGGGCAAGACCTCCGACGACATCAAGAGCGTGCGCATCCGCACCCAGGAAGCGGCCGTTCGCATCATTGACAAGCAGGGTCCTTTGGACAACTTTGCTGATCGAGAGTATGCTCCTCTTGTGCAGGCCACATGGGATACGCTGACGTCGCTTTACCTCCTTTTATAGCCATGCTATCAGCTACATGGTCGCTTACCCGCTTATCTTTGGCGAGCTCACGTCGGAGTCGTACACGGACAAGTCTGCAGCCGATCCGCGCATCGACGCGTTGCGCGCCAAGATCCACTGCGTCGAGGACAAGACGTTCTCCGTCGAATACCACGAACCGAGCAAGCGTTCTATTGGTAACGCCCTCTTGGTGGAGTTGAACGATGGTACCGTCCTCGATGAGGTCGTGGTTGAATATCCCGTTGGACACAAGCGCCGCCGCGCAGAGGGCACTCCTCTTTTGATCGAAAAGTTCAAGCGACACATCTCATATCACTTCGATGAGGTTCATCAAAATAGGTGCGCCGATACTCGTTCAACTACTCAACCAGCCAACCGTGATTTTTCTTCTAGGATACTGGACGCGGTTTCTAACGCAAGCGGGCTGTTTAAGCTTCGCGTGGATCAATTTACCGACTTGTTTGTGAAGCCGTGAAGTGTCCTGGCCGTGTCCGAGTTGCATTCGATACGACAACAATCCAATGCATGTACGATTACAGGACAATATTAAAACATACAACAATGCTTTCTAGTCTACCAGTCCATGCGTTGACTCTTGTTCGGTCGCGTTGACTGCCCCCTTGCTTTTCTTGTATCGGTGTTTCCTTCGGTGCCCGTGTTGACGTCCTTCTTTGTTCGGTTCGTAACATCCACTAGTTTGCTCGCCGGGGTCGTGTACCTTAGTTCCTGGAAGTCGGACCTTGACGGGAGAAGTCTCATGGAAAGCGGTAGACGGGCTCCCAAGATTGCTGTCGAATTCGGGCAAGAGGTCAGATGTGCGTGCGACGGATGGCTTCTCGGGATAGTGCACTTGATGTCTCATTGCTCCATCGTGACTTGACGAGATATTGTCAGTCATAACCCCAACTTGCAACCTAGGAGACACAGACATTGAGAGCTCCGCGAGAGCGGTGCCTTCTTCCGGAAGAGACGAGAGGCGTCGTCGCAGAGGGCGCGTCGGCGGCATCAAGCGTGTATTGTGGTACGGGGATCGTCTGGATACAACTTGCGGCGACTCTGGAGAAGGCGGCGTAGGAACGACAGGGGAGTGCAAGACATTTCGAAGGGGTTTGACGGTGTCTTCGTCAGAAGGTAATGGCGGTAAAGGACTACCTGGTGGTGGGACCGGTTGGAGCGACGAAATTTGACTAATCGGAGACAACGCTTGTAACTGTTTGATATACTTCGCTAGTGTGCTTGAGGAAGATAGACTTTGTCGCGATGCAGCTGCATTAATGTTCGGTACGATTTGTGAGGCCGTAGCGGATAGGACATTTGCGTTTGCATCGGGGCCGTTGGCATTATCCTGTTCGTGACGATCGTAAACATGGCGAAGATATTGTGAGGCATTAACGACGGAGCGATGTTTCTGCGAAACGACGGGAATCGGTTGCTCGGTAGAACCAACCAATTCGGGAGATAAAGTTGAACAATAAGTCAGATACGGAGAAAAGTGAGAAGACCATTGCGGAGAGGAAGAACTAGGAGGTGTCGGAAGAATATTTTGCATTTGTAATTTTTGCTTCTGAAGTGCTTGCCTATACAACTGTTGCTGCCGAAGCTGTTGGGGAAGTTCCGATGTTGGCCTCGTAACGGAGCTGGCTAATTCGTTAGGCCGGGGCTCGACAAAGATGCGAGGGTAAGGTTGCGAAAGTCCCTGAGCAGCTGGAATAATAGGTTCAAGCCGCCCCGAGTATGTACTATATGAATCCACGTCAGCCAATGAGTTCCTGAGTGCCTGTCGCAAACGAGTGAATTGCCATTCCAGACGGTTACTACTGTCTGGAAAGGCACCCGCATCGTTCACGGGATTATCGGGGGCCCCAATAACGACCGGAGTTGACAGTCCTTCATTCCACGCAAGTCCGGCGAGGATATCTTGATGAGTTTCGGCGTCGGGTGAAATTTGACTTAACGAACCATGCTTATCATCGTATGCTTGTCGTTGTACCCGAGCGACATTTTGTTTTGCATGAGTCTGCGTCCTAGTTGACTTCGAGACTTGTTGGGAAGCAAGAATTCTCTTCTTCTGTAAGCGAGGTGGAGCTTGACCAGAGCCATGAGAAGGAATATTTTGAGGATTGTCAGACTGGGGGGCAAGACCTTCGACACGAACTTGACTGTGAGGTTGGTCGTCTGGACCCAGTCCCCAGATCATTTGTGCCACATTATCCGGCTCCTCAATTATCGTTCCCTCAGCACCGCTAGATAAATATCGGTGCTAGGACTATCCCGAAACAACTGCTGTACGACTTACGATGGACATCTAGCGTATGGCAAGGAAAGTGGTCCATGGAGAGCGGGTATTGGCCGAGGAGGAGAGTTCGCCCAAGTAATCCAGTCTAAAACGGTTTAGAGCACTGTAATGGAACAGAAACATGGAATATATGCGCGTAAATTACCTTCATCTTCCTCGATAAGTGGCTCCTCAGAGTACTTTCTACGCAAAAATCCCTCCGGAAGTTGGGCACCAGCGGCAATGATGAGAAGAGAGTCGGGAGAAGAGGGCGGCGAAGGAGTTTGAGGGACATCGGAAGGCGTGCGGAATACGCGGACGCGCTCGCGGCGTCCGCTATACGATCCAAACGAATCGTTTGAGATAGTCGAGACTGACTGGAAAAGTTCTGCAGACGATTCAAATACAGGTCGAACACAATCCGGCATCGACACTACTCGATTGCTGCAACTGTGAGGTGCAACGAATGAAGCTTCGCTCCTGCTTTCTGGCATTGAGACGATGCGCCGATTGACTATCTCTCCCGTAGGACATCGAGCTTGCTTCCGCTTGGAGGCTCGGCGAGAAACCACTGGAGCGAGTATTTGACTAATGGGGCTCTGTGGCATGACGAAAGCGCTGTCTAGATCAATGGAGGATGTCGAATTATGGTGCGCAGTGTGTTCACGACGTGTCGTGGATGGTGCAGCCAGTACCACGGCGGGGTCTGCATACGGAGAGGGTACGACGTCTGCCTGCGTCTGAACCGCTCTGTCTACATATTCCTTGATGAGACCCATCGGCGTGGCGCAGGGAAGAGAAGAGGGAGGAGGGGAACTAAGAGTATTTAAGGAAGGTGAGATGGATCAGTTTGAATGTCCGAAACTCCGCGATAACCCACTGGAGGAATCTCGGATGCCGAGGTGGATCGACACGTGACACCCGTCACCCGGGAAACAGACTGATGGCCGCAATGGGGACAAGACCGGCGCCAATTTCACATAGCACTCTGTCGTTGCCGTCGCTGTCGTTCGCACCGTCTTCGCCACCGTCGATGCCATAGTCAACAGGGATGATCATATCTGACGAAGACGACGACCAGAGGACCAAGGACCCTCCCGTTGACACCCCGCCTATTCGTTACCCAGAACGTGCAGCAAGTCGTCCTTGCGGTCTCCCCGACTATGAAACATCCCAGGCGTTGGCCTTTGGAAATTTCAACGACTCACAGGTCACTCTTTACAAGCCTCCACCTCGAGCCCGCTTCTTCGATTCCCGCTTTTGGAGAGCTGCCGTCGCCTCTCTCGTTGTCTACATTTTCCTCACCCTCGTCATTGGCATCCCAATCGTTATCCACGTGAACACTTTCCTCGTGTATTCCTTTTATCGGCTCTAACTCACCTTGAAATCAGAAGGAAATAGAAAGGGAGCAAAAATATCCCCCTTATAACTCGCTTACTTTCGACATGGCTTGGCCAAACAAAAGTCCTGGTTTCAATAACTCTGGCAATCTCAACAACAGCGCCGGCCCATCAGGAGCATATCCTATCTGCAATAACTGGACTTCGGTGGAGTATCTTGACGATGACATTGTCACGGCGACGTACGTCTTTTTGTCGTTTCCCACTACTCCTAGTGGTTAATTCGGTCGTCTCAAGGGCCGAACAATATGTCTCCCCGAATGGACAGTTCAGCCTCACGTTGAACGCATCCTATGCCGATGATCTCAATCTTGTCCAAGGTGCACTATACACCGGGATCAACCCAAACGGAAGCGTTCAAACTGCTGTCTTATCAATTGTGATGCAATCTTCCTCCCAAAGCGTTTTTAGTGGGAGCTTTGTTTGTTTTGCGATCACCAATAATTTTACTGATCTCTCCCTTTATGTTTGTCATTATTTCGCTCTTCCTCACCGATTCTTACATTTCTCCAGGTCCCCGACAATCTTGATGTGGCCGACAATATCCTATACAACGTCACTCTCCTGTTTCCACAGTCTGCAGTCCCTTCCCAAGTCGACTCCTTCTCCACGTTTTTACCCATGTTCGACCAACGATTCAGCTCTTTCGATGGTAACGTCAACTTCAAAAGCGTCTCAATCGAAGGACCCATCTCTCGCGTAACCGTTGATGTAAGTGTATGAAACGGCCGGGTGCTCAGCACATTTGACATCCATCGTTACAGTCTATACAAGCCGAGAGAGTATTAGTAGATACATCGCTAGAACCAGTCATAGGGACGTTTCAAGCCAATACCTCCCTCCTGATCAGCACTGTCATGGCGTAGGTCCGGTCAGTGACGACTTGGTAACATGTATTCATGCTTGCACCAATAGCCCTATTACCGCCAATATCAGCTTGTACAATGACCCCAACTCTCCGTTTCCTACGTCTCTTGACGTCTACACCGGAAATAGGTGTGCCTTATTTCCGACCTTTCGTTTTTGCATAGTTATTAAGCTCGCTTCTGCATAGCAACCTGACTGCCAACGTTACCGTTTTTTCTCCTAACAAAGAACCCCCAGCACGACCCAACTTCATTGCCAACTTGCGTACATTCTCCGGTGGTTTGTCTGCCAACGTCTTGCACGATCCACGCTCTTCCCCTACGATTATACAACTGAACGTTGTCAATGATCTTGGTCCTGCAGATGTTGTCCTTGACAGTCTTTTCCAAGGAGCATTCCAGGTGTCCACAAAACAAGCATCAGCATCGCTCACACAGGGAGATGCGAGCGTACCAGACTCGTTGGCCCCTGGGCTACCAAGAGTCATGGAGGTGGCTGTGAACACAACAGCACGGGTATATGGGTGGATTGGTTGGGGAAACTTGGATGCGCAATGGAATGGATACGAACAGGGGGAAGCGGTGGTCGCCTCCTCGTTAGCAGATGTGTCACTAGCGTTCCTAGGATGATTGGGCTCCAGCGTGGGGTAGAGGAATGGCTCAGCAAGCATTTCATCTATCCATGTTGCCGTTCGGGTATATCACGGTCTTCGCCATTATTAGGCGTGCCGCTCTCTTGGATCTTTTCCACTGATTTGCCGCTATGGACATGCTATGTTTCGTTCATTTAGTTTCGATTTCTTCTCAGTCAAGACCCAGCTGGCGTGGAACTTGTCAAAGTCGTATCCACTTTCTCTGTACGATCGTAACTTAATAAATGGGGACTCTCGCGACACTATTCTCTGATTAGCCTTGTAACATGATTTGTCGAAGATTTAACTTGCTGTATTAAAATACATTGAAATCGTAGATCTCTTCTGACTGCGACTGAGCGATAGATATTTCGTCATATGCCTGCGTCATCTTCCCATGCTTTGAGATGCCTTGTCAGCGGCACCGCCATCACCTGCTCCGCGTCTCCTTCCCTTGGCGGACCCATGTTTCGCCAACACGGTGCGCAGAGTAAACACGGGCTTTCCCCCAATCGAATATCTCCTACTATGCTAAGGACTGCGGGGACTTTGACACAAGCTTTGCAGACGCCACCGAGGGTGGACGTGACATATACGGTGAGGGGGTACCCGGATGATGGATCGCATGAATGGGCCAACCTAAAAATGAGTTTGAGCTCACCCGATGGGTACGCCTACAAGTACGTCGCACACCTGATCTGATCGATGACAATAAAGTGCTCGCAGTTTCCTTGATGGAGCATCCAATATGGCTGATTGATCCGGAGGATAAGGGAGGTGAAAGGCGTCTGGTTCAGTGACGTGGTTGACTTGATGATTTGTGGTCGCTTCTCCTCCGGGAACGTCTGTAGGTGAGACAGAAGCTTGCTAAGAAAAAGAGCATGTGGGTCGAGTCTGAGACAAACTCGTGGTGGGGCGTACTCTGCGTAATCATCCCCAGGTCGTCCGTCCCCGTACACGACACCTTCGATAAGCAGTAAACAACCCTCTTCCGCATCCAAAACAGTTGCTTGACCTTGCTCTTCGCTTTCGTACATATACCCGACCATATTGCCATCGTTATCCAACACCTCATTCGGCATTTCGCTTGAATCACAAGGAATTGCGCAAACAAAATCTGCAAGGGTCTGCGACGACAGTACGACATGTTGGGAGAAACGGACGAATTGGCTGGGAACCCAGGGCACGCGGTTGTGTACTGTGAGTGTAATGAGAGCGCCTTGATGTGAGTAACTCTCGCTCTGTCCCAAGTTGGAACAAGGACCAGAAGGCTCAGAAGTGGGCTGATGGCATGCCAACGTGCCATGTCCTGACTTCTTGACATGTTTGAGCGCGTTGAAGTCCGAATGCCTGGACGCACGCATAAAGAGTGCAGATTCCTGGTTCAACCTACGCCATAAAATTGCTCGGGTCTGCGTAACATGCAACACAGAGACGTACCCCCAGCATTGAAGGGAAATAGCTTGCAGTTTCTCCTCTAACGCGCGTACGTCTGGCAGGGCTTCCGCTATCTCAGGGTCGGGCAGACGCTTTCGCTTGCGTCCTTTGGAGGCTGCACCGCCAGCCTGGCTATGGACTGCGTTGACGGCGGCAGAGTGTCTGCGGTAGATATGTGCAGAGAGTGCAGGGTTGTCCCATACCTCCTCAACAGCGGTCTTGAGCTCAGCCACACTGTCACACACGTTGAGCATAATGGATCCCGAACGCGAATGTGCGACGTACCCCTCGGAGCACTCTGCTTTCACTGCGGCCTGTTCAGCTTCTGAAAGGCTCTGCCAGCCAAGATGGTTGAATATGTCACTCGTCGAGGGGAACGCGAGTGAAGCAGTGTCATCGAGAAACTTGCCAATGGATATAGGATCTGAATGAGGTCCAAAGATGGAATCGGACCCCCGCTTAATGTCGAAGCTCATGCCTGGAGAACTTCAAGGTGCTGATCCGTAGCGAGGCGCACCAATAATCCCGCGGCAATATGTTAGTTCTCAAAATCGCCATCTCCACTGCCAAATCCAACCTGATGCATGGGTCCATTCCAGATAGTTTGTAGACAATACATGCCATGTAAATATGCAGTTCATGTGCCTAACGACGACCTGGTCGCCCCGAAGAAGACACTTGTTTGAGGATCGCCTCCCTCGCTTCCTCCACTGCGGACTCGGAACCTACAATTAATCCGAGTTAGACGTTCTTGTCGAGATAGAATCAAAAACGCACCAATGATGACAATGGTATTGTTGTCTCTGCTGACAGTAATGTCTGCGCCCGTTTCCGCACGAAGACGAGCGACGTTGGAGCCTTTCGACCCAACAATTTTTGGGAACACAGAACGATCAACGAGAGTCAAAAAGCCAACGTGACTCATCGCCTCAGCCTGCTCGATGGCTGTCTTGATCTCACTCTGTGCACGCTCGAGGCTCGCCAGGTCCCTTGCTTTCAGTGTCCACTCCGAATCGCCTTCCTCCGCATCCTGGTAATTAGGGGCTACTTGCCAGGTTGGTTCTAGGGTTGCCTCTTCTATGTCATCAATCCGAGCAGGGGGCGCAGCATTCTGAGGAGGATGGGTGGGAACCGCTGATTTTTGGGGGTGAGCGGATTGCTCGACGTGTACACCATATAGCCGGAGGTTACGGAAGAAGCTACCCTGCCGCGAGATTGCGTGGTGATATTTCAAGGGCACAGACACTACGGCAGTAAGCAACTCTACCGGGCTAGATGCTTTCTGGACTCGTGCCTGGCGATAAGGTCAGTCGATTCTGTGCGTTTATCCCCTCGATCCTGTACCTTGAGCTCATCAATCGCAACATCACAAGCAGAGCGAGGCCCGGAGACCTTGACAATATCAGCGGGGTCTACATCCTTTAGTTCATCCAAGTTGGTGGCTTCTCCCATGTGGCCGTAGGATCTAGAACCAGGGAACTGAACTTGAACACCCGTGCGAGTTTGTAAGTCATTCAGGTGCTGACCACCCCTGCCAATGAGATTGCGGTGCTGGGCTGCTGGAATCTCGACCGCAAGGATGACGCGGTCTCTCAAAGTAGTAACCGTCTTCTCGAGTTCTGCCTTGATTCTACCGACAAGAGCCGGTTCTCCACGGAGACGAACTTCATCGCTAGGCTCACCCTGTCGAGGGCTGATGACAGTTAGCTGAAGCAAAGCACTACGTGGGTAAATGACTCCTTACAACCGAACAAGCCCTGCTTGCGACTTGGAATCAGAAGGGCCTCCACAGCGCATGATCAAATCCTTCAATCCCTGACCACCAGCTCCAATGATAGACCTGTGGAACTTCTGTTCGATTGCGAGAGATATCGAAGTTTCCTCCCCAACCTGCTCAGCGATCGCCAAAATAGCGATCTTGGCGGCATTGATCGCTCCCTTGGTTCCACGAACACTGATATTGGTCACAGTGTTGTTGTCGTCCGTAGACTTGTCAATGTCGATTTGGGCGCCAGTATCGTCCTTGATCTCGTTGATGCTCGCGCCGCCTTTACCAAGGATACGCGCAACAGCACGAGTCGGGACAGTGAATTCCAGAATGTTGTTAGACTCCTTCTCGAATTCAAGAGCTTCAAGAAGTTCGGACTTCGCGCTAGCCACACCCTTCTTGCCTCCTTTAACAAGGACTTCGTCGGCCTTGAGGGCTTCGCGAGTCTTACCTTCGCCACTTTCCGAGGAACCCCGGGGGAATGTGATCTTGACCACGTATTTCTCCTCCAGGCGGATGGCATATTTCCCGTTGTGACCAATGAGGGAAGCATGGAATTGAGCAGGAATTTTGAGGATTTCCGAGGTCTCGTCCGCCTATGCCATATGTCAGTAGTGCATTGGATGATGCGATGGGAGACTGACCAATCTTTCGACCTGAGCTAAGATGCGTTTTTTAGCTTCCTCAGCGTTCTCCTTACGTCCCGTAATCTGATTATAGCGTCAACTCTATCCTGCGCTTTGGTATGGCACCAGCAACCAACCTTGAATTTGGACTTTTGATTCAGGTTTTTTTTTTTCTTGGGACCATCCTTCTCCTTCTCCTCAGCTTCATCGAACACATCCACTCTGACTTCAAGTTGCTCCCGCAGTTTGTTGATGCCAATACCCTGCGCTCCGACAATCCTACCGACGTATTCTCTGCTGATCTCGAATTCCACAAACTTGGGCAAAGATAGATAATTCTTGCGGTATGAAGAGGTCAACGTTACTTACATAACTGCTGAGAATAGCATCCTGTTTAGCGTCTTCTATGATCCGGAGAATTTCCTTGACAACACGATCAACAACCGTGCTGACCCCACGAACTAAGATGACGTCCTCAGTGGACGGATCGCCTGCCTCAGCACCAAACTTGATAGACAAAGCCTTCTCTTCGCCAACAATTCTGCAGGAATGAGCTACACGATATTAAAGCATAGATGTTACGGCACTTACGCATTCAGAGTTGTACCATGTTTACCAACAACTGCTTCATGCCAACGTTTCTCGACGGGTATCAGCTCGCTCTTGACATCGGCAACATCCTTGGCCATCTGAAGCAGTCCGACAGCAACGTCGTCCAGGTGTTTCTCCTTTTCAACCGGCGAAGGTGAGGCAGAAGGGGAGAATGGATCATAGACCAAGAGAACTGAGGATTGCTCTGCTGACTCGGGAGGGAAGAAGATGCGAACATTGTGAGTCCCGTGAAATTGTTCCAGCCTTCGTGATGTCAGAGACTGCTGAAAATGTGTAGAGAAAGAAGTTACTCATTAGCGTGTTTCCCCATGATAACCCAATGGATCGATCCGTCAATGGAAATCTCCCTCGTTGCGCCAATCAGTTTACCAAGGAGTTCTGAAACCTGTCGAACGACAACATCCACCAGTGGCTTTTCTCCAACAATGTCAATATTGAGAACCGAGGCCTGATTGATTATTTCTGCAGACGGCGTGAAGACCGAAACAGCTGGGTGTTCAGCGCTGAGGGTCTCGGGATACTTGATGTGCGTCATGTAAGTCAAAAGTTGACGAGAAACCGTGATAGGACCGGGCAGAGGAAACTCGTGGATGTACTGCGAATTTGCCTTTTCCATGACAGCACCGAGTCCAGCCGAAATGTCATCTTGCTTTCCATAGACTAAGATCTCTTCGCTTTGGGTGTGGGACTCCGGAACAACGACAGAGCACTGGCCCTTTGACATGATCTCCTCGAGCGCTTTACCGACAAGGAGACGATGTTGTCGCTTGGGCAAAGAAATCTTGACCGAAATGAGCAAGGACTTGAAAGACTCGACAGTTTCCCGTATAGTACCCGCAACACGACCAACAGCTTCTCGCTCACCGCTAACAGAGACTTCATACCCTGGGGCATTTAAACCAAGCTGAACTTCACCACCTTGCGCTGCCTCAAGGAAAAGTGCGCGACGGGCGATGACGAAGGGAAGAATGTGGGCTGGAATATTCTTGACTCGCTGAGTCGACCAGACAGTCCTAGTAGAGATAATCTCATTGAGCATAGTCTGAGCTTCGTACGCGGAAGACTGTGGGCCAGTGATTGTAATAGGGACCATGACTTCGTCTTCTTCATCAGTAGAGGTGGAAGTCCCATTGGCTAGTGCATCGGGGTGACCATTGGATATAATATTGTCCCTGCGGGGGATTTCTATCTTTACTCCAGTCTGCTCCCGTATATGCTTCAGAGTGGCACCTGTAATGGACGTTCAGAAGATTGAGTCGAGTAAACAAGTGAAAGGAAACCGACCTTTGGATCCAATAATGACTGGAATTGTGGAAGCAGGAGCAGAGATAGTAAGAGTGACCTGAAATTGCGTTTCCAGGGAGTTCATGCAGGACTGTACATTTACGCACCATAGGACTCAAAAGGGCCAACAGTGTCCGCTTCGCCTTTTCCAGCTCCTTCTGAGACTCAGACCTCATGTGGAATGTGGTTTGACGCGCCTTCTGGTTGGTGGAAGCCTCGATTTTAACTTTGAATTTGGACATGACCTGCTTCATAATGTCACCGAGTGAAGTAAGTTTGCCATCCTTGTTTGCCGGAAGTTCGACGGCAGGCCAGGTAAAGGAATCAGAGACCACAGGTATAGACCTGGTAGATGCCTTGATGTGAGGACCAGAGTTGGTACTCCAAGCAGTAGACTTGGCGGGCTGAGTAGTGGGAGGGGCAGAAGACGCAAGGGACGGGAAAGCAAACTGGTCGTTAGTGTCCACGACCTTGGGCTTGTTGTCGGCGGGTTGTTTGACTGACGATTCATCCTCTACCGGGGATGGGAATGGATCGGGTGCGCCTTCAAGTCTATGCAACCTCTAAGCAAACAGGAAGCAAAACGGCGTCAACCCAGAGACATGCCACAGCGACGGCGTCCACACCTGGAGTTCAGCCGCGCCTGGTACCGCAGGGGAAGCGACCAGTGAGTCCATACCTGAGATTTGCGGGTGTCCTAAACACAGAACCTTTGACAAAGAACCTGGATGTTGAGCTCAGCGACGAAACCCAACGGGAAGACCAAAAAAAAAGGGAATGATGAACGGGTTTGGTAAAGTGCGACGTGTCTTTCCAAATACCTGCGGTTAGTGGACGTGCGAACATGATCCTATTAATATCATTGGTCCACGCATATTCCGGTGTGCTACATTACATCTTACGAGGCAGTTTTACCCGCTGCTTGTGTTCGGCACAAGCAGCAGGTAAAACTGCCTCGTTTCTATTTATCACGTGACCTACGGAATACGTGTCTACTGGTATGCTGTCATACAAAGTTCCTACTCAGCAACCATCATCACGAAGAAATGAAACAAGCCTGTCGTAGGGCTTGTCTTGCACTTGCATTTTCCACTTCAATAGGCACAATAGTCCAAGGGTCATCCTTTCTTGGCGATGCAATTGTTCGCAAGGACCAAGTGCAAGATGTCTTGGAACATGAGCCCGTCCGTGGCGAACCTCTGTGTCAGCGCCAGGTACGCTGTTCCTGCTTGTCATTTCCAACACCTTGTCACAGCCTATAATCTCAGACTTCAGGTCCAATTGAAACCACACTGTGTGATTACGAGACCATCGAGAGCGTCAACGAAGAGCTGTATACAAGCCTCCATGATCTAGTCCAGACTCCATTCTTTAGGTACTTTCAGGTAACTTGTACACTTGAAACTGCAAGCCCCTTTACTTATTAATATCAACAGGTTGACCTTTATCGCGAGTGCCCTTTTTGGCAGGAGAATGGCTTTTGCATGAACCGCGAGTGCGGTATTACCACCGTGGATGAGGTATGCAAGTGATAGTCGTCTGTAATCGTGCCTCTCACTCACATCGTAGAGCGAAATACCCGAAAAGTGGAGGGCGGCTGCTCTGAGTAAAATAGATCTTCCTCCCGAGGATCAGGTATCTATGAGTGATGCTGGTATATTCTATTACTCACACGAATTCTTAGCGGATTCAGTTACCAGGTTGCTATTACCGTGACTCCGACTTTTGTTTCCTTGATGATATGACAGGTTGGCCTTCCCTTGACACGATGTATTGAATCCATTCACCTGATCGCTCTCTAGAGGGTGACTATGTCGATCTGACACTTATTCCTGAGCGATACACAGGATATTCTGGGCACTCTGCCCATCGCGTCTGGCGAGCGATCTATGACGAGAACTGCTTTGGTCTTTCGGAGTCGAATCTTCTCTCTGAGAAATCGACTGTACCGGTTACTCTCCCTGACACTCTGGCCAACTCCTTTCGTGAGCTTTTGGATAGTGATGATGTGGACGGAGAATGTCTTGAGAAGAGAGTCTACTACAAAATCGTCTCTGGTGCGTATTTAGACCTCAAGTGTTGTCTTCATACTAACCTTTCACAGGTCTTCATGCATCAATTTCAACGCATATATGCACGGAGTGGCTGAATCAGTCAACCGGGGAATGGGCAAGTACCCTTTCTTCAAAGCACCACTTTAATTCTGATGATACTCCTCCAGGCCCCCAACCTTGAGTGCTTTGTCACCAAGGTCGCCTCTCATCCAGAGCGCCTTCAGTACATCTATTTTAACACGGTCTTGCTCCTGCGCGCCGTCGCTCGCCTTGCGCCTTATTTATCCGAATATGACTATTGCTCCCTATCCGGAAACAGTGTCGTCCCTCATGACCATGCACATACGCCCGATTTGCAAGACGAAATCCGGACGCTTACGAGACTCCACAGTGTAATAAGTATCGCGAAGCACGTCGGTAAATTCGATGAACGCGTGCTTTTCCGTGGGGCAAATGCTAACGTACGTAGACTTACCCGTTCACCCCCCGTGCCGACCCTCATCAACGCCAACAGATTTTGAAACAGGAGTTCAAACAACATTTCCGCAATGTGTCTCGGATCATGGATTGCATTGGTTGTGACAAGTGCCGTCTGTGGGGCAAGGTTCAGACCACTGGCTTGGCCACGGCTCTCAAAGTTTTGTTTGAAATGGACGAAAAAGCGCTCCAGTGCGTCCCCCTTTCCCCATATGATCGTATGACAGCTCGTCGTAACCGAAGAACGATTGCCTAGCCACAACACGAACCAAAAACTGCTGCAGCGTTCGGAAGTTGTCGCGCTGATCAATACCCTGCATCGATTTAGCGAGAGTTTGCATGCTGTCGAATACTTTCGAGATATGTGGAAGAAGACTGGAGACGAAGACTCTGCGAGGTTGATTCACGAAGCGGAGAAGGTTGTCACTGACAGCGTAAGTCTGCTCCGCTACTTACGTTTGGTTTATACTTGAAATGACATTAAATTTCAAGCCACAGTCGATACCTGATGGAAACACCTTGCCAGGATGGCCTCCAGTTATTTCTACGGGCCGTCCATCATCAAACGTGTTGTTACAAACTATCTGGAGTAGATGTCAAGTCCATTTGTTCGATCTGGTGGACAGTTGCAGACGGCATGCTCGTACATGCGTCGGTTTACTATCTGAGGTCTGGCGGAGGTTATCGGACGCAGTATCGCCTCTCCGAACAGAGCTTTAATTCTTTTTCAATGCATACTTGCATCCTCCAAAAATCATTCCCGTACACTGATAGTGATACCCGAATGGACCTCGGAGCCGCATCTAACATTTACCTGGGACAGCATGTCGGCTTAGTTAGCGTACTTACAAGCGGAATGAACAAGTTACTAGATGCAAAGTCCCGAATCACAATGGCATGCCATCCACATCTTCCTCCTTCATGGGTTCACCGTCCAAGTCGGCCTCGTCTGCCTCAGGGCCTTCCATAGGAATGCCATCCACGTCCTCGTCGAGAGGAACCCCATCGACATCCTCGCCAAGAGGCACACCATCAACAGTCTCATCTAGTGGCACACCATCAACATCCATCTCTTCGATGGGCACACCGTCCACATCGTCACCGTCCTTCCGAGCTACTTGAGGGATGGAAGATGCCAGTTCCTGTGCTGGTTGGAATGACTTGGCCTTGAACCGAGACGCATACACTGATTCGGCTTCCATCGTCACACCATCCTTGTCGTCCTGTTGAGCTGCCTTCGACTCGGCGAGCGCTAGGCCATCTAGTCGCGTTCGAAGTTCCGTCGTAAACTCGGGCGGAAAAACGATCCAGGCTTCCCAAATGTCCACGACGGCTGTGATTTGCTTCTTGAAGGTTTCGGCAGTGATCCGGCCGGGAAACGAATGATAAATGCTCGAAAAATGATCAAAAACGATGCCAAGACGTGACTGGAACTCTTGGCGAAACTTCCACGCGCTCGGTACTGAAGCGGCCGAGTTGTGAAGTATGTCGCAAATAAGGTACAGGCGTGCAATCTTGCGTGGGACAGGGGTGCCATCCACTAACAAGGAAGAAATGATGATATCGGAAACCTAGGAGAAAACGTCAAGATTCGAAGAGATCACCTGGGCTGAGTACAAACCTCGCGAGCCGCCTCGGCATGTTCCAGACTGAATGTCATGCAACGAGCGAGTTCGCCCCGCTTGCCGGAAAGAGCGCGCAGCATGGCCTCAAACCTTTTCCGTGCGAGTCTCCCCAACACGGTCTTCTTTGTACGTTCTTGTTCTGATTCCTCCGCGGAGTCGGTGGAGTATATTGAGTTGTAGCCCTAATCATGGCTTGTTGGTGAATTAGAGTTTGAGTGAAAATGGGAACATACATCATCATCAAACTCTGGTGTGACAGCATCATCCCGTTCGACCAGTCCGCGGTAAAAGGCATGTCTGTGATGCTGTAATGTCATCGTAAAATAGTGATCAAACATCAGTAATCAACAAACCTTGCGGTGAGTGAGGAAGGCATATTTCGGATTATTTCGTTCCCATTCCTTGAGATTCTCTGCATATTTCTGGTCATGTCCTTTGACCTCGGCGGCTACAGCCCGTATAAACGTATCTGTGACGCCAGACTCTTCCTCGTCACGTTTCCTCGAAGAGCTGTGCGACCGTCGACGAGGGCTCTGACTGTTGTACCGCCTTGAACGACTGTACGAACGATGCCGTCGATGCGAAGGGGATCGACTGTAGCTGTATGACCCACTTCGTGGCGGCCTAGAATATCTGCGTCCGCGACTGCCAGAACGAGACCGTGAGCGAGGCCCAGAGGAATAAGAACGACTTCTGCTCCTTCCTTTTCCATGTCGATCCCTAGAATGGGAACGCGAACGCGATTGACGAGCTGCGGCTACGAGAATGTCAGGGGCCGGAGTTTCACCACGGCGAGAGCACAGGGACAGAGCACATACTATACAATGGCTTTGCCGCCATAGGGACAGCCTTACTCCACCCGACTCGTAACACGGAGCCTCCCCAATCAAAACCATCCAGCTCTCTCAGTGCAACCTCTGCGTCTTTGCGCTTCATGAATGAGACGAAACCGCTGAGGCCAGCGTTACGATTTCGTCGTGATGTGGTCATGTCACTACCGGGGCCACTACTTCCGTCGCCACGAGGCCACATAATCTTGACCTAAAGGTATATCATAAGCTGGGAGAGCTCATCGAAAATGACATGAACCTACAGAGCCAACAGGCCCGTGACGAGCAAAGAATTGTCCCAAGGATTGCTCTGTAACATTGGAAGGTAAGTTGGCGACAAAAAGATTGGATGTCTAGAAGTGGTTCGTGTTGAGAATGCAAAACCATAAACATCTAAATGACACTCACTTCGGGATCCCCCCGATCCTTGCTTCCGCTCTGACCCTCATATGCTAAACGAGAGTCATTGAAAACGATGCTCCTGAAGCGCATAGGAAGACCAACCTGCGAGGGCAGTCACAGACCGTCCATGTGCTGCAAATACAACATAAGGAAATATCTCCTAGGCATTGGATTACCTCGTCTTACCAGAACGAGAATAGCGAGCCTCTCGCAATGCTTGCTCCCTGGCAAGGGATTCAGAGGGAGCGAACACGACTACAAATCCATACACACCTCTTGATTTCTTCGAGGAAAGAATCCATGGCGCGTTTTCCTTTTGACTTGGGAACGATGCTCAGCGGAGAGGCCTAGAGGACCGTCAGACAGTGGATACCCGCGCCAGGGCCGCTACTTGCCTCTTCCATATCCTCCCGCAACGCCCTCACCCTCGAAGAGCTCTCGGCAGCACCCTTGGTAGGGGGGTGGTATGGCATCTTTGCATCCCCAGAACCTCGCACAAACGTCGATCCTGTCTTCTTCTTCCCTACGTCCTCGCCCTCAAACGCGTCCAAAAAGTCTGCATATGCTCTGGCCGCGTTCTCTTCCTCCTCTCGCTTCTTCGCCTCTGCCGCTTCCTTTTCCTTTTCCCGCCGAGACTTGCGCACGGTTCCTTGGGTATACTGAGACAACTTTTGGTCGTCCAACGGTTTTTGCTGGTTACATGAAGCAAAGTGGTGAGTGTCTTGACATCAAAGAAATAGGTCCTATCCATCGCACTGGGAACGAAGGTTCTTCCTCACTGTTATCGAAGAAGGCTGCTAACTTGGATTTTGTTTTATCCATGGAATAGTCAGACGGTTGTAGTAGTAGTACCACAGCTAAATTACAATAGAGTCGCCACCAACAATGCGTCGAGTTCCCACGCTTACCTCAGCAAGCTATCTCAGAACAAATGCAGATCTTTGGTATCTACATCATCAATTGAGCCAGACCACCCGGGGCGTATGCCATCGGCTTCAGAGATGGATGATCTTGCGCTTCAAACTGAAAATACTTTAGATCGCCCGTTCCATCCACACGGATCTGTTGGCAGCGTCAAGGTAGGGATTGATATCGAATGTCGAGCTACGTACATATGCTCCCTTGTTCCCTGCTTGATCAACGTAGTTTGGTGCAGAAAAGACCTGGAGTTAGGTTGAACGCACACACGGAGATGTCACCAATCTAAATATTACTGTTATGCACAACCCGTCATGCTCAATGGCATAACCATCTAAAACATGTGAACATTCACAAATCCACATATGTTATAGCCACATACCACCCCGCACTTCGTGGCTGCGAATGACACCAGTGACACCATTGAGGTCGCACCACCGTTTGGTGACATCCGGTCCGAATCCGATACCAACCCCCTTTGAAGCATGCTGAGATAGTGTGTAAGCGAAACCTGGGCCAAACACGCACTCGTTTACTTGGCCCGCGACCTGGTGTTTCTTGAGGGTCCGTCCAAAGCATCTGTGGCTGTGTGAAAGGACAATACGCAGGCTTTCCTGATGTTCATACCTCGCCTAACGGCCGAGCACCTCAGTGTTTCGGCTTGAGAAATATCCACAAAAGAACTCACACATCAGACCCTCTTGTCCAGGCTGTCTTCCAATTCGTGGTATCTTCCGTATCTCTTCCAGCGTCACGCCGTCCCTGCTGAACAACCCACCATGAACGACAAAGTAGCGTTTCAGTTTACTCGGCGACAATATCGTTTTTGGCGTAACGTCTTTAGACGGCTTCGTTGCGCTGAGCAGAGTTGCAAGTGGTACTACATGGAAAACAGCTTTTGAAACGTGATATCCGAACAAATCACATACGCTCGGTGAATACATGGGCGAAAAGCTAAGTGTGGTAAAATCAGCGCTGTCCTAACAATCGAGTTTGGTCTGCCTCACCTTGTACGTCTGTTCGCCATGCTTGTGCTTGGCTTCTCCTTCGAAGCCATATGTTCGATTCATCTCCTTGGCTTCGTGATTACCTCTATTAATGAACATTCGATTGGGGTATAGCCCTGATATCCTTCAACTACTGGAATGCCACGTAGCTTGGTCAGTGCTTACATTTATAAGCAAATGCGGTCAAAATGACTTCAATAGACCAAGATCCTCTATCAACCAAGTCGCCGTTCATTAATAAGCAATGATTCGGTGATGGTGGTCCAGTGAGCGAATATAAATGTAGCAAATCGTAAAATTGTCCTAGGAGCCATAGATCAGCGAATGGCGGTACAAAATTCCAATCTCAAAATGTACCGTGAACATCTCCAATGACGTCGCAGATCAACCCATCCGTAAGATCGAGATTCACCAGGCTTTCCTCTTTCACAAACGACGAGTGGGCACCGAGAACGATCTCCCATGCGTATCTCCGTGGAAGCTTATTGCCCTTCTTGAACCATTCAATCATGTCTAATATGAATTGATGAGTGATGGTGTATTTTCGATCTTCGGTCACGTTCAGTTTCGGGCCCGCATAGTCACTTTCAACATCGCAGCCACCTGGTTCATATGTTGAGTAGACTGCGCACATGGAATGCTCAGGCAAACCTTGCGCTATAATCTCCAAACAGCGCTCCACAGCATTCTTCTCTTCTTCCATCTCGATCGCCTACAGCATCTTTGGCATGACCAACCAGGACCGACGTCAAATCGCACACCTTTTCAAACTCGATCTTCCGAACGAGCTTTTGGGTTGCTATCAGCTGCGATTTAACAATATCGTTTTTGGGGTCTAGGGCGACGACTTTCTTGAAATCGGTAACTGCCAGATGGGGTTTTGCGATCTGAAGGTAACATGTTGCGCGTCTAGGGAAGATGAATGATGCATGTCGTCACACGCGAGATCGGGTTGACGCACCTGTAGTATGCCTTTGCATACTTTGGGTCAGCTTCAATTGCCTTGGCTGTTGGTCGTGAGTTTCACGTCACCACGTCGATGCGCAGCATGCTCACACGCGTCGTCGAGCGCAAAGCCGTATTCCTCCAGCCTTGTCCTCGCCGCTGCACGATTGCACCAAAATGTGGCATCCCTAGGGTTGAGCTCGATGGCCTTCGAGTACAGGTTGATGGCGGCCGCGAAGTTATGACCTAAGACGCCTCACCGCCAAGTTACTCTGGTGGATCGAATGAGCACATACTGGTAAATGCCTTGTTGGCCTCTGTCTTCAGCATGGTAGCCTGTGCTCTGTCTTCATCGGTCACGTCTCTCAAAGAGAGCATCTGTATAGCGGGTGAGGGTAGTGACGTTGCCGAGGTTGAAGCAGGCGAGGGAGTTGCCGATGACGACGACGACGAGGTATCGTTCATGATGCTCCGCTGATCGATATGTCAGAGCCAGAGTACCAATTTCCGTTGCCAGATCCCAAATCCAAATCCAATGACTACAGATATCATCTCACGATAAGTGGCTGTGCCATGCCGCTCTAATAGCTGATAGACTACAGATCAGTCCAGAGAATACCAAAAGATGGCAAAGGCAATTTCAGTGTACTTCTAAAGTCATATCAGTTTCATTTGAAACACGCATCGAGGTTGAAATATTTCTTCAGGGGAGGTTTGTGCTTGTAGGCGTCGATATCTTGCATCCACCCACTTAGAAATTGATGGAGGCTGCCAGTGGGTAGGACGATCAACCACCGGCAAGTATGGACTGTTCCATGTTCCGTAAGGCAATACTCACTAGTCTAGATTACCCTGCTCGTGAAAATTGCCGCTCCGAGCGGCAGTCGTAGCTTCTGCCTATTGAAGGACCTCCATCCGGTGACAGAACAACCCATACGTCAGCCATTATGCTCGCCAATTGCTAAAAGAAGGTCGCCATTCACGCTGTCGAGTGTTTCTGAGAAGGACTGAGCCCCTTGTCAAATGTTCAAGTCCTGTAAAAAAACTGCAGTAAAGCTCTGAAATCCTATCGAGTCATAAATGCTTGCGAGATCTTTGCAATCACCACCGGGTGCTCCACCGCATTTATCAACGGTGATCTGCACCAGACCCTGCTCACCGGCGCTTCCGACAGTTGTAGGAACGCAATAACTTTCCTGCATTGCAAATAATGCAAGTAAATAGCGGGTACTAGCATGTTCCGTGACCAGCTCAAACTCAAACGTACGGTGAGGACTAACCACCGTATTGTTGACTATACTTTTCAAAGAGCGGGGCAAAGGGTCTGCATGCAGCGAAAGCGGATCCAAGGTTATGGGTGACCTGCGAGAATTCGACAGTGACAATTCCGTTGACATGGATGAGAGGGGGAGTGCACCCTCCGAATTCCAGGCCACAGTTCAAGAAGCTGATATTCCCATTTGGCCCACTCAACGTGGCTGTCTGCGCTGGGATGTACATCAGATGAGAACAAATACGAATGATTAGCAACCGCACTCGTAGCTCCGCTTGGGCCGCAAGAACCAGCTGATACCACATTGATTGGACCACCGACGGGGCCGGTATTTGTGGCCGACGGATCACTGACTAGAGAAGACGCAAGGTGAGGAAATGATCATTAGAGAGCGGATTGACTGCATGCTGATAGGCGACATTGCAAAGGAAGGCAATGCTACCAATGACAAGCGAGTACATGATAATCTACAACGTGTGATTGGCCGGCTCAATTTAACGACTCTTGTTTGTAGTCAGTGGAATATGAAGTAGGCAAGAGTTAACAAGGTAACGGGTCACGTTGACACGCACGCGTGATTGGCCGCGTGTCAAACAGGCCGGAAACGAAAGGTTCCGAGTAGCGGTTGTGGTGTGAGCGTGAGCATCAAGTCTCACCGGCGCCGGAAGATGGAGAATCAAGCAATGTCGTACAGCGCGAGGAAGCTGTGATAGGGGCCAGTCGGGAAGGAAGGCAAAGGCCCTCCTCCTGTTTGCTGCAACAACAACTAAAAAGGAGAGCTGGGCGGCGCAGACGGGCCCGGGCGATGGCGTCTACGGCGATGGGCTGCTGTATGGAGGGCCGTCGGGGGAATGAGTCAGAGCCGGTCATGTACCATCCAGTGATGGAGCGGCGACGGGGGCGGGCGGTGCGGCAAGGAGACCCCCGTTTAAGTGTCCGGTGTCAGGGGGACAGGGGTGGGAGTGACTCCTTCATTTTATAGCGCCCGAGTCAAGTGCACACCAAGCACTGAGATTTCTTCCTCTTCTCCCCTTCCCCTGCCACTCCCAACGCCTTTGACGCCCTTCCCTCCATCTCACCTCGTTGTGTAGCATTCTCCTGCCATAGGAGAATACTATACGGCTAAAAGGACGCTCTAGAGTCTTGTAGACTTTAGACCCGTCCTTGCACCCAACCGTGTGCCACAATGTGCCTATACACCAGTCTCCGATTTGCCAACCCCATTCGCCAAACTGCCTCTGTCCAGCTCGAGATCTCGTACCCCACCCCTATTCTACTCTCCAACATTAATGCTCTTCCTACTGTATTCTAGATAATCCTCCCAAACGCCCGTATTTACTGCCTCACCCATTCGTCGTCTCGCTTCCCCGCTCAGTTTCATGGTCCGACCTGCCGCCCATTCATTCCCCCACAGGGGTTCCCCCTCAACTTCACATATCAGGGTTCGTTGGCAACCCTACAATGCTGCACTCCAATCTGTTCCCATCCGCTCGTCTCCAATTCCATATCTTGTTACTCCAGCTTCTTCCACCTCCTCAATTTCACCCTCTCCTCGTTCTCTATCCGAACCCGATTATCCCCGTCATGCTCAACCTTCCTCCCGAGACTGCAAACTCCGCGATATTCAAAAATCAAAGTTCGCTCTCAGTCTCGTCGGTGAGCTTCTAATATCTCTTCTATGCCCGTTAATTTAGGTATATTTTGCATAAAGATCAAGCTGTCAAATTGTTGTGCGATATATGGCCCCAGCAAGACATACCCACCGTGTTTTTGACCTCGGGGCGCCCAGTCGTTCCCCCGATCTCCGGTTCGGATCATCGCCCTGCCGTCCATATCCCTCGCTCCAGCTCCTGCAATTCGTATTTGCCGTCCCCAATCTCCCCGACTACTCAGCCTACCCCTGCAATCTCGCCATGCTCGACCCAACCTGTTTCCTATCCGCACCTTCAGCAGTGCGCTACAGCGCCCATCAAAGGGTTTGTCCACGAGGTTATCCGTCGTTCACGGACTTCGGGGACTGTGCTTCAGACAGCATTATGTTACCTCGAAGCCGTCCGCGCAAAGCTTCCGGAACTCGTCCGAAAAGAAAAGCAAAGCTTCTCGTCTTCCTCCCCCGTGGCATCGGATAATGATCGGATATCTCCAGGTGAGGTCGGCCTCGGTTACGATCCCGACCTCGAATGTACAACACTCGCGACCAACATATCGACTTCAAGCGGTTTGCTCGCCACCGTGCGCGTCAATTCGTACAAACCCGATCATTCGTCTACAACAGCACCGGATCTGGACGCTGACAAGGTGCCGGTCCTCAAGTCGAAGATAGATACCGCTTCCCTTCCTCCTCTCCCTCCTCTCCCTTCCCCGCTTCTCTGTCCTCGCCGCATGTTCCTGGCATCGCTTATCTTGGCGTCAAAGTTCATGCAGGACCGATGCTATTCAAACCGAGCCTGGGCCAAGCTCTCGGGCCTTCCACCGCGTGAGATCGGTCGATGCGAGCGCGCGCTTGGGGAAGCCCTCGAATGGCGTCTTTGGGTGGGTAAATTACCTGCAGTGCAATCCATCTCGGGACGCACTCTCACAAAATGCAAGAGCGAGAGCGATATCCTTCTCTCCGGGACACCTGTGGCACATACGACTAGCAATATAGAGGTGTCACCGCCTCTGCGTAATGCAAGTTCAGCTGCTATCCCGAATGTTTCGTTACTCCGGCGATCTGCGACTCTACCGGCTCGGAATTTATATATGGAAGGACCGTGTGTCAATGGGGTGGACGATGTCAGTCCGACGGCCTACAGCTCCAGCCCATCGACACCAGGATTGAGTTACTCTCCGACCCCAACGGAGTCATCTCTTGACGATCGTACCGTGCAAATGACGACCTTTATGGACGTGTCCACGCCACCGCCTGGTCAGTTCGCCTCCTTTGTTGGCGCGCAGAACGACAAAGTGCTGGTGACGCTGCCTGTACCATCGAACGGTTTGTGTGTTTATGCGGGTTCGCAAGATGTTACTCTGGCCCCCCTGTCACAACGGATCGACTTGCAAGGTTTGGCCTCGCATGCGGGCTGCCTCAATAACGTATGGATGCTCAATGACACTGTTTGATCGTGCACTGCGTACCACACATGCAGTTCTTCCATGTCTCTTGTAAATGTCTCTTTTTTCTTTCTTCCTATGCTTGTTTCTTCCTCCATGTTTATCATGGCTACTTGCCCTGTATGTGTAGGTGGTGGGGTTGAGAATTTGGCGGGGCGGCGTTGAACGATATTCTCTGAGCACCTGTGTTTTGTCTTGTAACATGTACCACTTGTGGATACCCAATAGACCACCGCGCTTCTTTGTGCGTTTTCTTATCAGCCGTCGGGGCAAGTTGCTATGCAAACCAACCGCTACGGGACGAGCTTGAAGTATAACTTTGTTTGTTCTAGATTTCGCACGGTCATACAGCTACAGGCTGCCAGTGCTTGTGGATCCATAATGAATATTGATGGACCAACGGCGACGTTGGGGTGAACGTGGGTACGGGTGGGTCGCGGGCAACCAAAGGCAATGAATGGCCATCACGGAGCAGCCCAAAGGCGCTACGAGATACGCACAACGCGTGTAGGTAAGCAACACACAAACGTAAGACTGACATGCCTCTTGCAACGGTGGGAGCCGTGAAATAAATGAAAAAGATGCAGGTGGACAGAATCCGCGGAGTACACGAGAAAAGGGAAAAAA